>DWQW01013431.1:0-10247 GCA_018249695.1 Heliconius erato demophoon | reverse complement strand
TATATATATATATATATATATATATATATATATATATATATATATATATATATATATATATATATATATATATATATATATATATATATATATATATATATATATATATATATATATATATTGAAAATCGTGTTAATTGTTATATATATTGGGATAAACATGTGTTCTTGTATCCAGAAAGTCATTACATATTTAACAAAAAACAACTTTATGTTTGTTTCCCTTAGAGCAGGTAGGCAGAAGGATCCTAGTGTTAAGACACTCCGTTCTCCACTTCCTCCTTCATTTTTGAGACTGCGGGTTGAGTGGTATAACAACTCTGCGCTTTGTCTTTTTATCAGAGCGAGATTATGAAAACTCTGCGCTTTGTCTATTTATCAGAACGAGATTACGAATATAGCTTCCAAGTGGAATTTGAAGTCCACCTTCATATTCAGTCGCACACTGTGCCATTGCGCCATGACTGCTTTTTATTAATACATCGATAAAGTTAGTGCTAGTAGCTGCAAAAAAAAAAACAAAAGAGAGCCGCAGAAATGTTTATAAATATTAGCATTCGTGTTTTTTTTTTCATCTTCACGCTGTATCCCGCATGAAGCGGGGTAGCCAGAGGAAACCTAGTGTTAAGACACTCCGCTCTCCACTTTCCATCGAATTCTGGAAGCATTGCGTGTTGAGTGGCGTACCGTTTGATATATTTCAAAAAAAAATATTTCCTCAATCTACCGTAGCTTAATGCGTGAATTATACGTGAAAGAAGCGCGAACACGTTCTCGTGAAGTATTACACAATATATATTTCAAAAGCTCTGTCTCTCCCCTTTATTGGCTAAATTCCCAGTTTCATTTTTACTCTGGAAGTCTTTATAGCGTACGTCTTGTTTATAAAGTGTGACAGGGCTCGTATACTTTTTGTTTATACTGTGGAGTGATACGTCGTTTTGTTGTAGGGACATCCGGTGTTGAGCTTTTAAAGTGAACTTTTGTATATTGGCTTTTATTTTTACCAAATGTTTTATTTAATACTTTACGTTTTATATATGGAGGTTGAAATAAAATATTTTTAGCTTTACTATGTAACATGTTGCAGGTTAACAAAGGGAGACTAACGTTAAGACACTCCGCTCTATTAAGTTTCCGCAAAATTCTGGAGGCATTGTGTGTTGAGGAGCGGAAACCAACGCCTTGGCCTCGATACCAGAATAAAGAAATAAAAATATTAAATATATCATTTCGTTAGTGGGAATCGAACCCATAACTCGTCGCGTTTAAACATGGACACTTACAATTTTTCTTGTGTATGTATTTTATGCTTATCAGAATAATTAATTCACGAATTCTTAAAGCTTAGTAATAATTTGGCCAATATACAGGCCAATGTGGTGCCATAAACCTATATTGAGTATGGATATTTATTTAAAATCCCGTTCGAAGCGTTGATTATATATTGTGTTTTTTTATTTATTTATCGTCTACAAAAAAAAATAAACAATATATTTTAAATATATTAATTTATTTTTATTTATATTTAAAATAAAATAACATATATTCGTCAAAAACTCGCGTACACTCAACATATTAGATGTTTCCTAGAATGTTTCATCTCAAACGAGCATTGACCTAAAAACATCTCGCTCTTCTTGGTCGGGGATTTGTGGTTTCCCTACAACGTTATTATTTTAGACCTTTCAAAAGACTTTCTGCTTTCATTTAACTTTGTATCGTTATCTTATCGCTTTTATGGCCAGATTTTAGTAAGTTATGTTTTCTATTCAAAAATGTTTTGTTTGACAATTTTTTTAAGGGTTTTTTCATAATGTTTTGTGAAGTGTAATAAAATAAGATGAATCCTGAATCGAGTCTAAGTAAAAATAATATGATAAAAAAGGCTCATGCCTGGTCATATTGTTTACTAGTAAAGTATCAAAATTGAAAAGTGCTAATGTTTTATTGCTCTTATGAACTACTAATAAAGGTAGTTTTAATAAAATATTTAAAAGTTTTAAAAAATAAAAAAAAAGGTGATATTTCATCAATGTTTATTTCACATGGATATTGAAACTTACGAGCGAAAGTTATTTCATTATAAAGAAAATTTTATGAAAATAATCTTCGGCTTTTATAGCATGTAATTTTTACGTATACTTTTCGAGAAAATGTAAAATTAAAATAATTCAACGCTCTGTTACGGCCGCAAGCCTAGCCTCGAGTCCCGCGGGGGGCGCCCTTGCCGCCGATGACGTCCTTTCATACAGCCACGTAGTATTCATGATTGAATGTCTGTTCTCTGTTCTGTTGGCAAATACAGCATAATTTAATTATTATAGGTGATATGCGGGCGAAACCGCAACAGCGCAAGTGGACCGCTATTATAAATATATATCGCGTATCTTGATATTAATTTTACTACTACGAAGTTCGATTGTGTACTTTGAAAATATACTTTTATTAAATACTAGAGGGCGCGCGCGGCTTCGCCCGCTTTTTAGGAGTGAATTCTAAAAAAAACCACGAAACACGTGTTCAATAAAATATTTTTACCAATCTGAATTTAAATTTTTATAAAAATCGGTGCCAATTTAAAGATTTTTCCACATAAACTTTCAATCCCTTATTTGAACCCTTAGGGAGTGAATTCTTAAAAATCATGAAACACGTGTTCAATGAAATATTTTAAAGAGTCTGAATTTCAAATTTTATAAAAATCGGTGCTGATTTAAAAAAAAATCCAAACAAACTTTCAACCCCTATTTCATCCCTTTAGGATTAAAATTTTTCAAATTCCCTTCTTAGTGGATGTCCAGTATATGAAAATAAACATCTGCCCAAATTTTACTTTTCTACCATCAGCGGTTACGGCTCTGCGTGCGTCTTACCTCAGTCAGTCAGCACAAGTCCTTTTATATATATAGATAATTTTAAGAAATCAATGTTACATTTTTAAATGTAAATTGTTATACAAAATACATTTAAAAATATGAAAAACACTCCTTCGATTGTGGGACAAGGGTCCAAGCCATCGATGGCTAGGACTTCAGAGAGTGGAACCTCCTCACAAAATTTATTAATATGTTTTATAACATAAAATTCTTTCTCTTATCTTATATAATAAAACGTAACAGATTTGTTTCTTATGGTACGAATAGAATACGACACTTTATACAATACACTCACAGTAAATATCGAGTGACTCTGAACGAACACGAATGTGTAAAATCTATAGTGACACTAGTATTAGTATCAGCCACTGTGTGAACACATTGTGTCCAAGTGTCTAGTCTAATTGAAAAATTTTCGAACAGGTTTGACACTTTCAATACACCGCACTGCACACAATAAACGTATTTTCACTTGTTTGTGTGTGTACAACTCGAATACAATTTCTGTACACTTACACACACAAGTGTCAACAGCAAATACATAAATGTCTGATATTTTTTTTATAATATGTTGAAGTTATTATCAATAATCTTCAAGATCCAACACTAAATATAACATTCATATTCATACATCATGTTCAACGATAAAACATGAAAATCATAAGGAAAAATGTATATATATTCTTGAATAGCACCCAATTACCACAGGCACATATAGAACGTGACCTTTTCTATCAAACTTATAGACAGGTGATAAAATGAAAATAGAGGTTTTTTCGTTTACTTAAAAATATGGAGGTGTTAAGTTACGTTAAGTTATCAATATGTTATATAGCATTTTACATGTTATATTACATGCATGTATTAGAAAGAATATCTTACTGTTGAAAAAAAATAATTAAATCAGCTTCACGCTGTATCCCGCACACAGCAGGGTAGGCAGAGGGAACCTCCCGCAACGAGTCAGTAAGTCGAATTTTGGTTTCCGCCAAAACGTAAAAACGTAGTGTGTAATGACAAAAGCAACGTTGTGTTTTTATACTAAATTTTATTTGCCAGCTACTTACAGCAAGTTTCAATTACAATGGTGGGTGGTATATTGAAGAAGTATAACAAGGGCCATAAAGTTCACGCGAAGGAAGTTGTGGGCAGCTCCTAGTATTTTTTTTTCATCTTCTCGCTGTAACCCGCATATAACTGAGTTAAAACACTCCAATACAATTGTCGAGGCATTGCGTGTTGAGAGGCGGAAGTCGCCACGCCTTGTAATAGCGCAAAACCCTATTCCCTCGAGCGGGAAGTCACGCGCTTGTACCACTGCACCACGACTACCTCATATTTAATAAATATCTCAAGAAATAGATAATAGAAACAAGCTTACTTGCTTGCTTAAAGTGAACAACGGTTACTCGAATTTTCATCATATTTCTTCATATATTTATATACGAAAGATGTAAACATCCGATATCCTTATATTAATCCAATATACATATACAGTAGATATACAGCATATAACGGAGAGGAAACAAAATGAACGCCGAAAATATTTGAACTGGGTTTGAAAGCAACGATTCTTTAATATCCATTACTGACCTCCTAAAATTAATTAAAATGCCTCGTGCCACAGATGGTTGGTTATATGCTTTATGAATAAATGATTAAATTTCGTCAAAATAAAATTATTAAATTTATTTTCAAAAAATCAATGATTTAATGTGAATCCAGAATATTCCTTTAGAATATGGTGGAAAGTGGAGAGTGAGGGATCTTAACACTAGGCTCTCACTGCCTATCCCCTGTTGAAAGTAAAAGAGTTAATTTTTTTTGTTTTAATTTAAAATTATGTTTTGTTGTTAGAAGGAAAACTTTAGAAAAGATATTATTAACATGTAAAATTACGACGGTTCTTACAATTACTTATAATTTTAAAACAAACGGAAATATATATTTTTTTGTTTTACGAAGTCGGTTATAAATTTAAGTAATTGATATATGTTTTAACATCTTCATCGGCGCTCCAAGTTATAGCTAGTTCGTTATTAAGTTCATTTATTAATCTTTACATAAAATACAAAGTCGTGGTGCAGTGTAACAAGTGTGTGACTGCAAACGTGAGAGGTTGTGGGTTCAATTCCCACTGGAGGAAATTAAATATTTAATATTTTAATTTCTTCGAGGTTTCGAGGTTTACCTCGCAGCGCCCTTGCGCGGGGTTGAGTTACATCACTCAACACGCAATGGCTCCAGAATGCAGCTTGAAGTGGACAGAGGAATGTGAAGCTATATAGATATTAAAGTTAATATGGGCACACAAACAAAAAAACAACCATAAGAGATTGAGAAAGGTTATTCCTACAATCATTAACTCATCCGAATAGAGATTTTTTCTTATTATTATAAAAAGAAAAAATAAACACAAATTTTGCAAAAATCTTAAGTTGTGTAAGAAAAAATAAAATAAAAATAAGCGAAAGCGAAGCAGGAGGCACAGAGATACAAACGTGTGAAATATTAAATATTTTCATTTCCACACTTTACTAATTAGGCAAAGTGCGGCGTTGAGTTCCACCACTCAAAACGCAATGTCCTGGAGACATTCTGCGGAAAGGGGGAAACAAAAATGTCTCAATGGAAAATCAGTTCAGGACACTAGGTTCCCAGGTTCCCTCTGCCTAACATATAATGTGCTGGATACAGCGTTAATCCATTTATATTAACTTACTCTTTTGTTCTAAATTAAATTTTAGCAATGAGGGAATCTATTCAATCGAGTATGTTCTCTAACGGAATTTAGACACAAAGCGTTAAAAAATCATCAAAGGCCTTCATCCGCTCTTATATTGGGAAGCATCAAAGCCGTTGCCATATTATTGAAATGTGTGTGTGATACATACGAACGTAAAGAAATCTCATTTAATTTTAACAATTTTTAAATAATGTATTTAAAAATGTATTTAATATAAATTAAATCAAAAATTAAATCACCTTCATCTCTTCTTCTGTATCCCACACAGCAGGGTGGACAGAGGGAACCTAGTGTTAACACACTCCGTTCCCCACTTTCTGTCGAATTCTGGAGGCATTGCGTGTTGAGTGGTAGAACTTAACGCCGCGCTTAACCTCGACACCAGAGCGAAGAAATGGAAATATAAAGTTAAGTAAATATTTCTCTCCTCGAGTGGGGTTCGAACCCACAACCAGTCGGTTTTACGGTCACACCTCGTGCCGCTGCGCCACAACTGACCTCAATAATTTAATATAATATATTATTATAACTAATCTTTTTAGACGAAGAATTCTAATCTTGATAGACGGACAGACAGACAACCAACTAGTTCTATAAGGGCTCCGTTTTTTCCTTTTGAGGTACGGAATCCTAAAAATATTGTTCTAATAATTTTAATATCTACAATGAAATAAACTCATTTAGTAGTGCAGTTGCATGTTTGCTTCACAAAATTCCTATTAAATATATCTACTATAAGTAACATTAAAGAGATATAACAGATAAAATCAAATTAAAATTTTAAATTTTTATAAGTATTCACATATATCGCTGTTTTAGTTCAGATAGTTGTCAATTTGGCTCAGTTATCGTATATTTTTTAGGCTTTTTGCCAAAATTTGTGGAATTTCAACCACAATAACAAAAATAATATTGTCATTTAGCCGATTTAGAGTAGCAAATGTGTTTTTATTCAAAATAGTAGCGGTTATTACTGACATCACTACGTAGCAAAATTGAAACGCTTTTGAATACAATTGAAGATCGTGAGATAAAATCCTATACGATAAACAAAATGGTTATGGGTTCGATTCCCAAAAACTAATATTTTGATAAGACGTATTTTGTTTTTAAAATATATGCATAACTTAACTTAGCTTCTTGCTGTATTCCTTACGAGTAGTCGGACAGAACGGACATACCTCTTACGCGTCGTCTACTGTCATCGACCTCTTCATACTCATATTTCGGGGGATCCTAATGCTTTGAAAACTGAGCAGTAAGAGTAGTGGAAGACTCGACTTTCGAAAACAGTATTAAAGATATTTTTTAAACATTTTTTAAAGTGTTATTCCACACTTAGGAAAGAAAAATACTTATTTAGAAAACGTATAAAAATTGAACGCAGCGTGACTCGAACCCGCGCCTCCTGGAAACCGACCAGGCGCTCTGACCACTAAGCCATGCATTCTGAACGCGTAAGTATAGTATTAAAGATACTGGAGGAACGTCTCATAGAAAGCGTGAGGACCCTCAGGGCGCATATGTAAGTAAGAAGAGGATGATGATGGTAGACGAGACTCTGACTAGGGATACAGTGTTAAAGTAAGTTATGTTATTACAAGATCGCAATTTAAATAAATGAAACTATCATCTTATATACATATTTTCCAAAATGAAAACTAGCGATCATATATCTTTATTATCATATGAATACCCTGTATGGTTACTAGATTTTGCTCTTGGTATTCATTTCACGAACGATCTAAAATTAATTTAATTGCCATAATAGAAGGAACCGCTATGTTTTTATTTTATATATATGTTACTTAAAAGATAATGGATTTTTGTGGGTTGAAATATTATTAAAAAAAAATTAAATCAGCTTCACGCTGTATCTCGCACACAGCAGGGTAGGCAGAGGGAACCTAGTGTTAAGATACTCCGTTCTCCGTTTCCGTTATATATGGGTGCTTTTATATTATTTCAAAAAAGCTCACTTCTTGTTCGCTTCGCTTGTGAACGCGCTCACTTCGCTCGCCGTAATGATAAAAAATAAGTTTTTAGAAAACTACATACTTTGCTATTCTAAAACAACCGCTCACGCTCTTATGTAAAAAAACTTCGTTGTGGAGCAGGGGCGCAAACCTACAATTGTTAATAGGATGGTTGTGGATACGATTCCCATTTGAAGGGACGAAATATTTAACATTTTAACTTCTTCATTCTAATAAAGAAGCAAAGCGCGACTTCAAGTTCCGCTACTTAACACGCAATATCTTAAGAATTTGGTCCATTGTGGGGAACAGAATTGTCTTAATAAGAAAGGAGTGTCTTAGCACTAGGTTCCCAAATTTCCCCTGCCTAAACTGCAATGTATCAGGATCAGCGGAAGCTAAAAATACGACCGATAACAGCGTTTCACAAAAAAAATCTAAAAGTCTGAGAGTTTTATATTGAGTAGTACAATTATATATTGTGATTTCAGGTTAGATATACAACTTTATCTGATACTAAAAAAGTTAAATTAAACCGTAAAATAATTTAAACACACAAATACAACAGCAGTTTCTCTAATTAGCGTCCTTGTCTGTTGTCCCTGACTTTTACAATAATACTAACTGTCTACCTGAACTGTACTTTTTTAAAGAATCCCCTAAAAACTGATTAAATTGTATTATTATAAGCAAATATTACTATTATTTAGCTTAACTATGTACTCTGGAAGGGAACCTGGAACTTATTGTTAAGACACTCCGTTCCCCATTAACACACTTTTGTTCTACACATTTTCTTCCAAATTCTGGAAGCATTACGTGGCTGTATTCAATGCCGCTCTTTGCATCAACGAAGAAATGAAAATATCAAATATTTCATTTCTCGAGTGGGAATTGAACCCACTACTTGTCACACGCTTGTGCCTCATTGTGTAAAACTGGCTCCCATATGGCAAAGAAAATATTACTTAGATATATCATTTTTAGAGTAATCGATAAGTAAATTAAAAATTTAGCTACTTTGTTACAATGTTTGTCTGGGACAAAAAAGAAATTTATAAAAAAAAATAAAAATAATTTAAAGCCAGTTACGTTGCGGGGGCGTGCAAGCGTGCGATAGTAAACGCGACCGGGTGTGGTGGTTCGATTCTCACTAGATAAAATATTATTTAGTAAATCGATAAGTACATTTTTTTTTACCAAAAACTAACCAAAAATTAACCAAACTTACACCAGATTGTTGTTTCTTGAAGTGTATCCTTTCAAATAAAAAAAGAATCATCGGAATTGGTTGGCGTTATATTCAATTATTCGTTCATTTTTCGCGCATATACCTAATTGAAATTTAAGGCTTATGTGATTTTCTCTCAGGTACCATTGTCAGAAATGGACCAAATTAAAATTTCAAATACAAAAAAATCATCAAAATCGGTTCAACCCGTCAACACTTATAAGATAACAAACATAAAAAAATACTCTCGAATTTATAGCCTGCTTTTCTTACGGTCGGTTAAAAAACGAAACGCGGCATTGAGTTCAGCTACTCAGCACGCAATGCTTCCAAAATTCGGTGGAAAATGGAGAACGAAAACATCTTTTCTAAACCTTCAAATTAAATTAAATTAAATCAGAATCACGCTATATGCACAGCAGGGTAGGCAGAGGGAACCTAGTGTTAAGATACCCCGTTCCGCACTTTCTGCCGATTTCTGGAGGCATTGCGTGTTGAGTCTAAACCTTCAAACGTTAAACCTTCAAACTTTTTAATAAATAATTAACCTTAATTTAGATAATTTAATAATTAAAAAAGTATAGCAAAATGTCATTATGTTATTAATAATCATTACAAATAACCACAAATATACATTATTATACCACTCGTAACCATATAACAGAAGATAATCTATTATGTTTATTGCATAATTATCAAATAATTTATATTACAGAGTTTATCACTTTTCATTAGCAGTGTTCAACAAATACATTAGTAATTTAATTAATTCATGTAAGCTTTCACTGCGTCAGCCTATTTAATAATTCGTTCAAATTATTAAGCTATCATTTTGAACCATTTGTTTTAGAATAATCTTATTACCTATTAACACTATGATATATAATATATTAATAATATATAAAATATATTAAATAAATCGTTCACGCTGTATCCCGCACACAGCAGGGTAACCAGAGGGAACCTAGTGCTAAGACACTCCGTTCCCCACTTTCTGCCGAATTCTGGAGGCATTACGTGTTCAGTGGCAGAACTCAACGCCGCGCTTAACCTGTTGCTGTGTGCGCGATACAGCGTGAAGCTGATTTTTTTATAAAAAAAAAGGAATTTATTGAAGAACTAAAGTAGCAACCAAGAGTTTAGTGACTTCTAATATATAAAGCTTTACATTATAAAGAAAAGACCTTGGAAGCTGTATAGTGTTGGTAAATATTTGTTGAGTGAATACGTTTAAATAGAATGCCAGGCTCGTCGATCAACTTTTTACATTGGTATAATACAATAATAAAAGCAATATATATATATATATATATATATATATATATATATATATATATATATATATATATATATATATATATATATATATATATATATATATATATATATATATATATATATATATATATATATATA
>DWQW01013430.1:0-10248 GCA_018249695.1 Heliconius erato demophoon | reverse complement strand
AGGAGATGAAATATTTACTTAAATTTATATTTCCATTTCTTCGCTCTGGTGTCGAGGTTAAGCGCGGCGTTGAGTTCTGCCACTCAACACGCAATGCCTTTAGAATTCGGCAGAAAGTGGGGAACGGGGTGTCTTAACACTAGGTTCCCTCTGCCTACCCTGCTGTGTGCTGGATACAGCGTGAAGCTAAAAAAAAAATCGATTATTACTCACACGCAATGCCTCCAGAATTCGGCAGAAAACGGGGAACGGAGTGTCTTAACACTAGGTTCCCTCTGCTTATCCTGCTGTGTGCGGGATACAACGTGAAGCTGTTTTTTTTACATAAATATCTTAAATTACCCTCACAATTGCAGGTGTAGGCGGAAGGCGAGCGGGGCGTCGCGCTCCGCTCACCGCTAGATGACAGCCGGGTGAGCGTGCTCGCCCACGGTGCATGTACGCGGCGGCGGGCGGCGCGTCGCTCGCGGGCCGAAAGGTATATAAATGGGAAAAATGTTTTTTTTTTACTAATATAATGATAAATATATAATAGGTTAAAAAATAATTTGAATTAATTAAGTTTGTAAATTGTTTGTTTCTTACACATTTTTTTGTAATAATCTGATAGAGAGACAGAATGACATTTATAAATATGTATTTTGTTGTAATGCAGTGTATTTTATAAATTAGTACAATAAATTGGTAATCAGGATAAACGACGAAAAGGAGTCCAGGTTGGCTTAGAAGAATATTTTTTTTTATTTTTAATATTAAATTGAGGACTTATTGGAAACTTTAAAAAACATCACATCGTAATTAAGCTTTAATATAATAAATAATGATCTGAATACATTAAAAAATAACTATTTTGGTTATCTATTATATATTAGATTAGATTTGAGGGTTAAAAATTAATGTAATTAATGTATGATAACTTTAATTTCTATTTAAATGATAAAGAATTTACAAATAAAAGTTTATAAATGTATTTTTTTAGAATGATTATGCTGTGGTGCTTATTAATTAAAACCATTTGAAAAATATTTATAAATAAATAATAAATAAATAATTATAGAAAAGAAACCCAAAATTTCAGTGAACATCACAAAAAAAATTGGACGAAAAATATATAGAAATCAGCGCGTAACAATTTTCTAAACGTATGTTTTTATTTAACAAAAGAACTAATATATTTAAAAAAAAATAAAAAGTTATAATGTGTACATTGTGATATAACGTATTCGAGGTAAATGACTATTTCAGCTATTATATTTTTACTTTGACTATATCTTATACCTACCCTTTCCAAAGTAGATGAAGAATGCCATATATCACAATCCTTATTAAATAAAGGCTTCAACACCGTTTGATCTTTTGCTGTTGTAGTGTCATTCACTAAATTTGAATGAGCATACTTTGATCATGACATCGCACTTACGTTCTAAATAATAGGAGAGCGTATTTTGATGCACACAGTCAACAGAGAATATATTCCAAATACTAAAAAAACCAACAAAATACAGTAGAAAATTGTATTTTACCAAATCGTCACGGGTTCGATTCCCGTTCAGTTTGGCTGTTTATATTAGTGAATGTATTAGATAATACATATGTATGAATATTAGTCACAACTTAGCAGTAGTCTGTACCTAATCCCTATTTTTCACACAGTTTTCATTCTTAAGACATTCTTAGTTCATTATGAATGTAATAACTATTTAAAACTCAATAAAGTAGATTAAAAATTGGAATATATACTTTGTGCTTGGTTGAAATTTGAAGTAGCGTGTGTTGAACACAAGTTTATATATTATAAAGTGTTTGTTTTGAGTGTGGTGTATGTGCAGGCGCGCCAACACGGCCGCCAGCCCGCGCCGCCGAGCCCGCGCGCGCGCAGCCCCGTCCATCCCGCGCCCACCGGCGTCCGCGCCTATTCCTGCCAGCACTGGGAGTCGAGGCTCCTCGCGCCCCAGCCCCACGAGACCCTCTCCACCCACTCACCATGCGACCTCATCGAGGTACTATATGTTGTGCCTGTGCCCTCGATGTTAGACTAAGCATGTTTTGTAAGAGCTACATACGCATCAAACGCCTATATTGGCCCGAATTCCGTGCGTACGTCGCTCGATCCGCTTCTGTAAGTAAATATAGCATTCGATGTACCCGTATTTTAATTTGTGAGCATGAGTGAGACAATGCAATGTTTGGGGTCACCTTTAATTTGATTAAGCGTAATCCTATCTATCTATATGCTATTATATATGAAAGTGTGTCGGTTCCAGCGCGTGCGATAGGACGTCGGTGAAATGTGTGTGTTGATGAGCGGAGTGACCAAAGTAGGGCGGCCATGAAACAGAGACATCTAACGGAGATCGTACGGTGGCAGGTGTCGAAGAATCAGAGACTGCGACTCGACGTGCGGAACGAGACATGAGTGTACCATATCATTAAATCATTATTATAATAAAAAAAAAACATTCGATTATATACAACGCCAAAGCACTCGCTTCCAATATCGTTCTCACCAAAACATATCATAATTAGGGTATTGAAGTTCAATTAGATTTTAATATTTATTAAATAGAGTTTCGCGCCTTTTCTTGTGCCTATCTTGAACCAATTCTAAAACGTTTCTAGTGGAGAACAAGTAAAAAATATATAACATTTAAAACAACTGTGACGGGACTTGTATAAAGTGATATTAAAATTCGACGCGTATTAAATCTTCTGCTGTACAAATATATAATATATAAATATTAGAATAGTTACGCTAGATTTAGATTAAATTGCTCGAATTAATTCAAAAAAAGAAACAAAAACGGTATACGTGCGTGGATCGAATTAAGTGAGTTGTGATAGTGAACCTTAGCCTAGCTGCTAAGTAGTTTTCCCCCGCGTCTAAACACCGCCTCAAAGCTGGCAAGTATGCAGGCAGCTCTTATGCTAAGAGCGAAATCGCGGGAGAGAAGAAAACAACGACTGAAGCGCGGGTTCAAAGCCGAGTTGCCCAGTAACGTGGCGACTAAACCCATAGCGCCGTTCCCGAGATATCCGCCGGCGTCGTGGGTATGTACTAGATTAACATTTCCTAATCACCTGCATGGCAGTACCTACGCATTGCTAGTTGATGTCGACGTGCTTCTAGAAGAGAATGTATTTGATTGATTTGTGCATTAAACTTTAGTGCTGTATGTGGATTGTGATTTTATAATCTTTTTAGGTACAAAATTTGGTGACAACAGTATACATTTCGGAGAAACGACCTCGATTTTTTCTCATTATTAGCAGTCTTCTCTTCCGTAGTTAATCTCGCGACTTTTGAATTGCGGCCACGCGAATCAAGTACTTTTTGGGAGTTTAATCTATTGTGTTGCCATTGTCCTATGTGACCGTATTTATTTAAAAAAAAAAGCAAAAAGCACTCAGCTCCAGCCTAGTTTCTAGATTGAATGTTCGGCAAATGCTGTCGCGCTGAAGTAATTCATCAGTTACTGTCTGTCCCCTGTATTCAACGCCATTGTTTCCACTTCCCTCCATATAACAATACTACAATACTATACTACACTATACTATACCACCATTGTGCCAGAATATTTATGACAACTTGTTCATATCAGCTTGTTGCATTTTCTATTATCAGAAAATGAAATTCATGAATTTTTAGAGTACGAATTAAGAACACACTGTCGATTTCATTTGAATTTTTGTAATATGAATATGTTCTATGCAATTGAGAATTTAATCCTATAGGTACAGATATCTGGTTATTTGTTATCATGGATAGATTATAAAAAAAAATATTAAATAAAATCAAATCAGCTTCACGCTGTGACCCGCACACAGCAGGGTACGCAGGGTTTCTGCTGAATCCTGGAGGCATTGCGTGTTGAGTGGCAGAACTCAATGCCGCGCTTAACCTCGACACCAGAGCGAAGAAATGGAAATATAATGTAAGTAAATATTTCATCTCCTCGAGTGGGGATCGAACCCACAACCAGTCGGTTTTACAGTCACACTTCGTGCCGCTGCGCTACCACTAGCCTCAAAATCATGTTTTCGTTTATTCGTTTAGTTTTTTGTTTCATTGTAAAGTTTTTTTTCTTTTAGTGGTAGATCAAATTTTTCAATCAGCCTGAATATTTAAGTATACAAATAATTTTGTA
The DNA here is from genome assembly GCA_018249695.1 of Heliconius erato demophoon. NCBI lineage: Eukaryota > Metazoa > Arthropoda > Insecta > Lepidoptera > Nymphalidae > Heliconius > Heliconius erato. The sequence goes on along the minus strand of DWQW01013430.1, from coordinate 6,103 downwards.
AATTATGGCAAAATATCAAAATAACCTAAAACCAGGAAACGTTGAACTAATAAATATTCCTATCTGCCATTGTGACCTCGTTTTAATTTTTACTGAGCACGCTAGCAAAAAAGTTTGTTTTATGATATTGCGTAAAAATTGTTTTATATTACTGGTACAAAAGATATCTTCAATATTTAGTACAATAAATATATATTTAATAGATATAGATAGATATGATGAATCTACACTGAGTGACAATTTATTTAACTTAATGTCTTGTTTTATTTTACGTAAAATAAGTAAAAAAAAAATATGTAAAATTGCTTAATTATTATTAAAAGAAGAGAAGAAAGAGAATAAGGTAGTCAATGGCAAAAAAATCATAATTTTCCAGCATTATAATAAATAATCCTTAATATAATAAACCAATAATAAAGCTTATTATAAATTGTTAGGTTTCATACAGGTGACCCGATTTACATGAACACTGCGATCATATCGCAAAATGCATCGTTAAATACCACAGGCTTATTATGGTTACGGAATGAGACTATGTGTTGTGATATTATCGCATTGGAATATACGTAGTATATCATAGGTTTTCATAATAAAAATGTTTACAAACAATGTCATTTTACTATATAAAATTGATATTTAAATCTTCAAAAAATATTAATACTAACATTTTATAATTTTGTCTTCGTCCTCACGCTTTACCCCGCAGCAGGTTAAGGCAAAGAGAACCAAGTGTCAATGGTTTCGGTTAACCAATTACTGCCTAAAATTGAGACATTGTCTATTAGTGGTACTCAACGCCGTGCTATGTCTTGGCAGAGTAAGAAATGGAAATAATTCAATCCCCAAATGGGCATCCGATCATAGAGATGCCTCATTGCGCCACGATAGCCAACTGGATTGGACTATACTTATTTGTTTTTATAATTATTATGTTTTAGTTTTTATTTTTCATAATATTTTTCATTTCTATTAAAAATATTTCTGAAATCAAAAATCTTAACTGGAATGTCATATTACTGCTCATTATGAAATTCCAGTAAAATTATAAGTGCATGTCCTCTTTATTCACAAATTTATCGTGTTTCGAAGGATAGGCAGATAAAACTTAATTGTAAGTCCACACTGGTAAGCACAAGCATGCGACCGTAAACGCAATAGGTTGTGGGTTCGATTCTTTCTCGTGGAAATGAAAGATTTATTTTCATTTCCTCGCTCTGGCAAAACAAGGTAAAATGCGGCGTTGAATTCCTCCAGTCAATACGCAACGCTTCCAAAATTCTTACATTCCTAGGTTCTTTCTGCCTACCTAGGTGTGGCTTACAGTGTAAAAATAAAAATTAAGTACTGCTTTATTAGTAGAGGTGAATGAGTATGTGCATTTTAAAGAGACTAAAGCCTATCCATCCTGGGTCGTACGGTGATTCCATAAAATGCTTAGTTTTTCCCCAGTAGCACATTTACATATAGATGTAAATATTACATCAAGTGGAATATGAACCTGTAACCACCATATTTTATTAGGAACATCGCAATCAAATATTATACTTTTACTACAAAACATGGAATTATATAATTATATAGAGGTTTAAAAACATTTATTGTTTAATTTAATTTAATAAACACAAAATACCGTGCAATATGAACTAGATCACAGTTCGGCTAATTTAATTATTAACTAAACCGATTAATAAATAACTTTATAATAAAGACTGTATTCTATAAAAATAAAATATCAAAAATCTACAACAATCAGAAGCCGAATCGAGTGGCAGAAGCGTGTGAATGTGAACGCGACAGTTGTGGGTTCGATTCCCAATGGGGAATTAGTTATATAATATTTATATTTCCTCGATCTAGTGACAAGGCAAATATCGGCGTTGAGTTCCGCGACTTACTCTATAAATCAGCTTCACGCTGTATCCCGCACACTGCAGGGTAGGCAGAGGGAGCCTAGTGTTAAGACACTCCGTTCCCCACTTCCTGCTGAATTCTGGAGGCTTGACACCAGAGCGAAGAAATGGAAATATACATTTAAGTAAATATTTCATCACCTCGACTGGGGATCGAACCCACAACCAGTCGGTTTTACAGTCACACTTTGTGCCCCTGCGCCACGACTGGCCTCAATTACCCAATAACTTAGTCGAAAATTCAATAAAAAAAATATTCTATATATTTTACAATCAATTCCAAGCAAAGTATATATATAATATACACTATAGGTACAGTATAAGCGTTGACAGTTCCCATTCAGCTATCAGGCGGAAACCATTACCGCCTCGCCGCCTCTAAATAAACCTCCATACAACACCATATTCGACGTCTTGCCTTTTCAATTTATTAAGCGAATTTAAGCTTTAAATTATGTAATAATAGAGCTTAAAATTTCAAATAGTTCACTTTTATTTTTGTTTGGGTTTTACATTATTTATATAAAATATTCGAAGAAAATATTTTTAACAAATTTATCGTTAAATATTTTTTTACTTGACATTTGACTGTTGCGTTAGTTGTAAATTCGATTAACGTCCGTAGAATTGGAAGATATAAAGTAAATAAACCTATGCATATCGCCATAAGCACATTTAAAAAAAAAACATTTAAAAGAACCGTTCCGTATCAATTTTAGAAATACTTTTTTTTAAGTTAGTGACGTATATGTAATCTTTTTGGTACAAATTAACTACAATTATAAGCTTATAATAGCTTTTATCTGTAATTAAATCAGCTTCACGCTGTATCCCGCACACAGTAGGGTAGGCAGAGGGAACCTAGTGTTAAGACACTCCGTTCCCCACTTTCTTTCGAATTCTGGAGGCATTGTGTGTTGAGTGGCAGAACTCAACGCCGCGCTTAATTTTCCATTTTTTAGATTTTTCCTTTTGTTTATAATATAAGGAAATATAAGTTAAGTTAATGAAATATATATATTTGTAATATATTTTTTTTCAATCTATAAGTTTTTACTTTACCGTTTTTTCTTTATCTCTATTGTAAGCTGTCACTTCGTGCCAAAGTTCCTGGCTATAGATAGATCCATAGGAAGTACTGTACAGCTTTAGATTACGTGATAAATTTCATAAAAAATGCTGCAAAAACTATACATAAATGGTCTTATCTTTTAAAAGCGTTGAATAAAAACCTTATTTTTTTCTGTGCTCCAAGGGAGCGTAGACTTAAATATTTGATATTAATTTCAGCTTGATACCTTCTCGCGGACTCGAGATAAATGGTCTTGTTAAATAGACAACTAATTCATCTTATAAGGGTTCCATTTTTTTTCTATAGGGTACGGAATCGTAATAATACAGTTCAACGTTTGAAGATGTCAGAAATTATATAGTTTAAACCATTGTTTTGTAAAAAAAATATTTTGCAAAACATACAGTGAAAATCAAAACGATTATTAATCAGCTAAACAGCAGGGTAGGCAGACCTAGTATTAAAACACTCCATTCCCCTCGACAAAGTCTGGAGGCATTGCTGGTTGAGTGGCGGAACTGAACGCCGCGCTTTATTTCAACATCACAAGAAATGAAAATATTAATTTAAGTAAATATTTCATGTTCTCGAGTGGGGATCGAACCCACAACCAGTCGAATTTGCAGTCACACTTTGTGCCTCTGCGACGCGACTGGCCTCAAAACTCAAATCGTACTTACTTACGTTTTTTTTAGCTTCACTTGTATCCCGCATATACCAAGGAAGGCGGAGTAAACCTAATATTAAGATACATTAGTGTCAAGTAACGGAACTCAACGCCGTACAGACGTTGTGACTCTGCACAATTTACTCCATTATTATTATTATTTATTAGAAAATAATATTTTATTTCTTAATTAACTTTATTTATCAATTGTTTTTATGAAAATATCATAAAGTTGAAAGTGGCGTGGCACTGACATTTTCCTTTTTTCAGCTATGAAATACTAATGTGCACTATTAGGTTAATGGGAATGAGAAGAAGCGACACGAACTCTTTCTGAACAAATGAAATTTCGACAACCTTATATATTTAAAATATTGCATTCGCTACTATATGGGCTCGTATAAATTCTACTTCTTTATATAGTTAGTTATTATATAGCTCTTATAATAAATTAGTATTAGTTTTGTTATTTGGTAAAGAATTATTTTATCGAAAACATAAAAAAGTAACTTTAAAAAATATATTTTTTAACTCAACGTCGGTTTGCAAAGATGAGATTTTAAATTCGTTATATTTTTTCGTTTTTCGTTATATTAGTTCGTATTAATTAAGAATGATATAAATATATTTTTATTTATGGTGTTCTGTGTCCACTTGGAATAAAATACAAGCTCTAAATTTTGACTTGGCTATTTTTTACCTCCTAATATCAATATTACTAAATATCAACCCAATAGTCCAGTACAAGTCCTGTTCGGTTTCCAGGAGGCGCGGGTTCGAGTCCCGCTGCGTTCAAAATTTTTATACGTTTTCTAAATAAGTAGTCCAGTACAAGCCGGAAGTAACTAGCAAATATAGTAAAGCCTAAACGTAAAAATTGTCGTGTAAAATTTTGATCTTTAATTATATTCTGACTGAACACAGAACTCGGCACCCATATAAAAATCCTCATTACTCATATTATGAGTCATTACTCATATTATGACTATAAAACCGACTGGTTGCGGGTTCGATCCCCACTCGAGGAGATGAAATATTTACTTAAATTTATATTTCCGTTTCTTCGATCTGGTGTCGAGGCTAAGCACGGCGTTAAGTTCTGCCACTCATCACGCAATGCCTCCAAAATTCGGCAGAAAGTGGGGAACGGAGTGTCTCAACACTAGGTTATCTCTGCCTACCCTGCTGTGTGCGGGATACAGCGTGAAGCTGATTTATTTATTTTTTTTAATTACTCATATTTAGATCTCCTATTCTTTTGTCGGTGAAGTCGAGAACGATACACTACTTAATATTTTACTTGGCTCTCTCATATATTTTCTTTATGGGATATTTGTTATCATTGGTTCTTATTTCGTATTAGATTATAAAGATTAAATATATATATATTATTATTATTTAATATGTGAACCATCCAATCACATAATATATACAAGTAAAGCCTTAAAAGTCGATGTAAAATAATAACAAAAATCATTATTTGCCAAAAAGGTATCTATATAGAGACGAAATTGTTTAGTCATGTTCTATTGAAGCTATATATATAAGACAGCCAGAATTATTTTCACGTTAGTAAGTAAGCTGTTAAAGAGACAAAGTGCTTAACGTAAAACTGACAGTCATCATTTAAATGATTTTCATTTACGTCATTAGTTTTTATATTGTAAAAGCAACACGCTGCAATGTATTTATACTGGGTTTAATCAACTTCACATTTTATTTTTTATGTAGGGTTCCGTATCTTAAAAGAAAAAAGCGGAACCTAACGGCATTGAGACAAAACGGAAAAAGAAAAAAGCATTTGTTCTTTCCGTTTACCGTTTCGGCGTATTAGTACGCAACTCATCAGTGTGCGACTACGACTCGCACTTGACTGGTTTTTTAGCTGTATCCATCTCCCATATATAGTGTTAAAACACAATTATTATCCATTTTGATCTTTCCAGAGCTGGTAATAACAAATAGGTTTTATATATTCATTTCCTTGAGTGTAGTACATTAAGTTCACTTGGATATACATTAAAACACCGGTTCCCAACCAGTGGTCCGTGGACCAATAGTGGTCCGCAGCAGCTAACATATGGTCCGCGAATGATTTAAAATTTTGGTGGCCGAACAGTCTGCCTACAGTTAAGTTGTTTCCTCAGTAAAACATAAAATATTTTGACATTTAAATTTACTAACATACTTCATTGATTTTTATTATTTACTTACACCCCATCATATAAAATATCTGATTTTTTTAAATATTAAATATTTCATTCCCCCGTGTTTTATTAGCTTCACGCTGTATCCCGCACACAGCAGGGTAGGCAGAGGGAACCTAATGTTAAGACACTTCGTTCCCCACTTTCTGCCGAATTCTGGAGGCATTGCGTGTTGAGTGGCAGAACTCAACGCCGCGCTTAACCTCGACACCAGAGCGAAGAAATGGAAATATAAATTTAAGTAAAT
>DWQW01013429.1:0-10251 GCA_018249695.1 Heliconius erato demophoon | reverse complement strand
AATCAGCTGTCACATCTCTGACTTAATATATGATTGATTTTAATCGATTAAGGATCTAAATCTTATTTTTTTCATTTTTCTCCACTTCCAGATTGTCAATTAATTTATTATTTGCTATTCTAAAAATTAAAAAAAAATTGTAATTTTTTAGATCACATCTCAATTCTTTACGTGACGGCCCAAAAGTTTCATTCTCCTTTAAAGGTTTGTGATGATGGATGCTTGACACAGTCACAGGCAGAAACTACTGAACGGATTTAATTGAAACTTTACAGTAATAACTTATACTGTAATATGATATAGCCTATAAGGAAGGCTCTGTAATAAATTGACTATTCAACACAAAATAAAAAAACAATTCAAATCAGTAGTTCCTCATATTAGTGTGTTCAAACGAACAATTTTTTTATTTCCTCTGGAGACGAAGTGAAGCGATTTTACTTTTTTAGTTTCACTGAGAATCCTGCATATAGCATCGTAGAGAAAAGGCTTAGTGCTAGCCGTTAAGACACTCCGTTCTCCACTTTTCGCGGCTTGAAGCAATGCGTGTTAAGTGACGGTACTCAACGCCGTGCTTTGTCTTTATTACCAGAGAGAATGAAAGAAGAAATTAAAATATAAAATAATTCACTCCCCAGAGCGGAAATCGAACACACAACCGTCGCTTCTACCGTCGATTTTACCATATACTCAGAAAATATTAATTTATTTTTTTTGTAACTTTTTTGCAATAAGATATTGCTAAAAAGGTATAGTACATCTAAAATTAAAAGTAGAATGTATTTTTAACTTCTTCGTCCCACACAAACTTTAAAATATATGTATCTATATTAAAAAAAAACTAACGATTCTACTAATACTTTCAAAGGTCATACAAAAAGTGGTACTACTTGAATAACCTTTAACAAAAAATTTTTAAAAAGCAAATATAATTTTTTGTCATAATCAATATTTGTTTATCTAATACTATTTAATAAATTATCTTATGTAATGATGTCTGTACTTTGTAACTAATTAAACTAAGGTCAATATGGGAGTTACAATGTATTTTATTATGTACAGACAGACATATGTATATACATATATATATATATATATATATATATATATATATATATATATATATATATATATATATATATATATATATATATATATATATATATATATATATATATATATATATATATATATATATATATATATTGTAGCAATACCGTCTTGGTGCAGTTTTTATGTATACGAGTATCATAAAAGTAACGTGGTTAAATTTGTGGGTTCGAATATTATTTACGTTTTTTTTTCAAAACTTTCATATAAGGTTTCAGAACATTTTAACTATTTTAACCTATATTAAAAAGGGTGGATTATATAAAAATAAATGTATTAACGTAAATATATTAAATACACACCTACCAGAGGATAAATGTGTAAAGCAATCACACATTAATAAAAAATAATAATAATTTCTGAATAAAAAAAATACACACAAAGTACTTACCCTTGTGCAAAAAGAGCATCCGCATCCGGATATGAGAGTGATCTTGTCAGGTGTTGCGTCTTCAAGACAAAGCTTGCAATTAATAGGTGCTGCCGGTACGAAGCCTCCACCGGCTCCGTCTAAGGAATACCTACAAAAAGGAAAAAGGTATAGACATTTGTAAGATTTTATTAAAAGTAATAATATTTAATATCATTGGGGTGTTTTGAATGCCATGGTCGTGGATTCGATTCCCACTCTGGCAAAAGGTTATATTTAATTTACGAGTATATTCATATCCTCGCACTGCAAAGCCTTGAGTTCTGCGACTTATCTTGCAATATGACCATAAATCTAGTATCATAAGTAGAAAGAATGGAGTGACTTAACAATATGTTCTCTTTAGCTAGTGTATGAGTAGTAGGAAAATATATCCTATACATTATACTACTTAATACAACATTAAACACTTATGAACTTGAAAGAATAGTAAATACATTGCGATCAATATCATGCAATCGATATCAGTTTAAATATTAAAAGCAAAGCTTGCTGCATGCTGCTTGCTTTATGGCATGTTTTTACACTCTATCCCGCAGTAGCAGTAGTAAAACTAGGTTCCCTCTGCAGTGTAGGCAGAGGGAACATAGTTTTGAAGCACTCCGTTTCCCACGGACATTCGAATTTTCTAGACACTGCTTGTTGAGTTTTTCAATCGAAAGAGAAAACTTATTCCTCTGAGCAGATCTAATTCACGACCGTCACGTTAACAGTGATTTGCAAAACTGGAGAAAGTTAAGAAACGGAGTGTCTTAACATTTCGCTCCTTCTACTACACAATACAAAAAAAATACTATACAATAAAAAAAAGACTTTTTGAAATTAATCATTCTCGTTTCTACGGGAACACGACATAACGAGATTTTTTAATTTAAGCCTTATCCACGTAAACAAAGTTGCGGACGACGACTAATATTTATTGTGCTCGGTATGCAAAGAGAACCTGGTGATAAATCACTCCCTCCTCTAATTTCACCTACTTTCGGCTCGTATCTATAAACTGCAGTCAGCCGCTCCGAGATCGCTCCCAACAACGACCTCAGAGTCAATTCTGAGATCGATCTTAAGCGGCTTATAAATACGGGCCCTTAGAGATACTACGTTTTAATTGGTGAAACTCAACACATCTTACATCTATTATATTATACTTCCTCGACTCTTAATATTTTCTCTAACTATATTAAATATGTTTCCAAGGTCTACATCACGACAAATAAAAAATTATGCAGAAAATTTTAAAAGATATAATAAAAATCCGGACAAGTGCGAGTTGGGCTCGCTCACCGAGGGTTCCGTACAAAAATTGGTGGTCTCAAGCGTAGCTTAGCCAGAGCCCTTTCATCTGATACCTCACTTCAACTAGCGGCTTTAAAACTAAATTTTGCCCCCCTTTTAAGGTTATTATTTTTTAGAATTTAACCACAAATGTTTAGTTTTTCTGAACTAGATTTTATCCTGATCTAGACCTACTAGGATTATGAAACTTAGCAGCTAGCATCTACTACTTATAGATGCTACTAGCTACTAAATTTCATAATCCTAGGTCAACCGGAAGTACCCTATTAGTTTTGATTTCCTTATATGTAGTGTCGAAATATGCGTTTTTTATTATATAAACCGCCATATCTTTTTTTTAAGTAAATGTAGACAATACGATTTCACAAGGAAATTATGGGACCTTAGATCTGAGTATATGGTTTAAATTTTTATTTGTTTATTAAAATCTTATAAGGGTTCCCTTTTTTCCTTGATAGGCACGGAATCCTAAAAATGAATGATAAAAGCGTACGTGTGCTATCCGTAAATGTTTAACTAACACTTGGCCTATATTTATTCTTATTAATTATGAAAATTATATAGTTTAGTATAAATATAAAATACTTATATTATTTAAGCGTGCATTCTAGACATCTAAAGAGAATAAATACAACAAGTAATGTTAAATAATGAGCTATTATATAATAATTATTAGTTACCTATTATATATTACTTAACTGTATAGAAGTAAATGTTATTATATCCTTAGCCTTGAGCAGGATTTGCATAATAACTTTAGCATTTTTATACTTTGTTTTGAGAAGGAGCGTGTATTCAAAGTTTAAACTTATTCATTTTTTATGGAAAAGACAAGGCAAACGAGCGTTCGGGTCACATGATCGTAAGTGATCACCGCCGCCCAAGACCCGGTGCAACACCAGAGGAGCTACAGGTGCGTTGCCGACCTTTAAAGTGGAGATAGACTCGCTTTTTAAAGGTACCCATGTCATATCGACTTGGAAACTGCTTCGTGGCGTATGGAAGGAAGTTCCTACGAAACTGCACAGTAGTGGAGTGCCATGTATCCAGGTAAACGTAATATACTATTACATTGATAAAAAAAAACAATGAATAAACGAGGTATAAGAAATATTAAATAAAAGCAGCTTCACACCTTTTCCCTCCCTAGCAGGGTAGACCGCGGAAACTTAGTGTTAATAGACTCCTTTCCCAAACCAATTTTCGGGATATTACGAGTTGTGTGGTACTCAACGCCACGCTTTGTACCAGAGCGGAGAAATAAAAACAAAAATAACATTCCCCTACAACTATTGTTTTCAGAGCGGACGCCATCGTGGCGACATCTACAAATATTTTAAGCAAAATTTATTGCTTTTCCATCGCTTGAACTACTTTTTCCAATCAAACACCCGACCCATTAATGTTCTATTTAACATCTCCACATTGCACTACGTATTATCATAGTAGACTTGCGTGACCAACAAACACGCACTTTTTATATAAAATACGTGAGCACGTGTTTCAAACTCCCAGTATTACACGTGGCTTATTTGGCTTACAACATGTGAATTTGTATGAAGGAGATTCTGAAAGGATAATTAATTAAAATATATATTACTTTAGCTTCACGTTGTATCACGCACATAGCAAGGTAGGCAGAGGGAATAGGGGCACCTAGTGTTAAGGCATTCCGTTCCCATTAAACTGAGGTGGCGTTTAACATTAAATGGAAAATTTAAATATGTTTGAGTCGAACGTACGATTATCACTTGTAAAGTCAGTTTACTTAATACAGCGCCAAGAATTCTATCTTATAGCAACTAAGTATCGAGTATAAAAAAAATTAATATCAAACTTCCCAAAGCGGTCTAGTGATTACATCTGAAATTTTAAAATTTCAAGTATTTTTGTTTTTTTAATTACACCAAAAATTTGGCACAAATAAAAGTTTATTCAATATACACTTTTATTACAAAAAAAGAAAAATAAATTGTACATTTTTAAAATAACTACGTAGTTTTGTCATATTAAAAAAGCAAGAGAGTGAGACGATGTTTTGCAAAACATATTTTTGTCATAAATTTTATTTTATATGAGCCGCTGCTGACGATGAGGCACGCTTCACTTAAATCGAGAATTTACAGTGATATGTTATACCTACATCAAAGAACCCAAAAAGGTTCAAATACCGCTACATTTTTTTATTTTAAATATTTTTATGCGAAGGTTTTTATGCAACGGTTTTGGGTTAAATTCCCATTCGGCAGTGTGAACTATTTTCAATTTTTCGCCTAGACAACAAGACAAAACGCGGCGTTGAGTTCCGCCACTCAATTATCAATGTGTCGAAAAATAGGCAGAAAATATATAAATAGAACAAACTGTCTTAAGACTAGTTCCCTCTACATGATATATGCGGGATACAGCGTGAAGATATGTTTTATTAATTATGTGTACTTTGACCAACTGGTTTTGTTTGAGTAACTTTCTACCATTAAAACATCGATAAGTCACCATTCTACATATAATAAAGAAAACCAGTACAACCTGCCCCTTCCTAATACTCACTAAAACAACATGGTATGGTTTAATTATGCAAAGTAGCACACTCAATGGAAAGTAATTGATTATCATTATACGATAGTTTGGACTTCAAATCTCGCTCAATAATGCAACTAAATATTATACAGGTTATATAAAACTTGGTAAATTAATGAATTAAAGAACGGAAACCTATGTTTCTTCTGTCTACAATATACAGATAAAAAGAAAACAAAAAAAAAATACTTGATATGACTGATAGCAAATAATATTTTTATACAAACTTATTTCATATAAAATAAACTCATTAATATATAGACTATCTACTTAAAAACGAATCTTTTATTTAATTACAGCACATTTAAACAAGATATCGATAGTTCCGGTTATTTAACTTGTCTGTACCAGGAACCGGCGCGCGTGTTTAAAACGTTTAGACCGACCGTCGTGTAATATAATACTCAGAATAGAGACGTTGACATCTATTAAATATAAAAATATTTAATAATAAATTTATTCTTTTGAATAAAAATTAAAGAAAAACGAAAAAAACAATGACTACGTTATTGTAGCAAAGTGCTTGTAGCTTTTAAACTACTGATCCAATTTTCATAAGACATAGATAAGAAACCACCGCGATGAACAAAGCTTTTGATAAAAAAACCATTCATTAATTCAGGAGCTACAGTGCCACAGACAGGCAAGTTAAACTTATAAAACCCCTGATTTACCCCTCAGTACTTTAGAAATATATTTAACAAAATAATGCCGTTTGGATACTTTCACTGTAGTCAATTTAACATAATTACTTTATGATAGAGTAAACTAAGAAGAAGTCCAAAAAATATTAAAAAGACAAGAAATCCAAGCAAACGCGAGGCTAAAAACAGAATCTCGACAAAACACTTATCACGCTCTTTAAGCCGCGAGTGGCAAAAACAAAAGCTACGGAACGTACGGACTTGAGCTCCACGTGTCAAGTAACGCGGAGACTGAAATAGAAACGAGTTGTACAAACAATATATTGTGATAGCAATGCGATATAAACAATTACATATATGAAATATATAGGAATTTCCTTTACAGGATTGTCTTTTGAAATAACATTTTTACTTTGTATATGTATATTTTATTTTCTTCTGTATATGTATTTTGTAAGGTTGCGTACCCAAAGGGTAAAACAGGACTTTATTACTTAGACTAGCTGCCCGTCCGTCTGTGCGTCTGTCCGTCTGTTACCTGGCTGTATCTCATGAAGCGTGATATTAAGGCATTTGAAATTTGCATCGATAATGTATTGCTGTTGCCACTATAACAAAAACACAATAAAATAAATATTTAAGGGGGCTCCCATATAAGTAACGTTTTTTTTATATATTCGTATTTATAAATATATAGTGCTCGTGTCCGACTCGCACTTGGCCGATTTTTATAATATTAAATATCTGATTTGTGTAAGGTATTTGTAGAAATATTTTGTTTTGTGTTTAAGCAAAAAAGCAATTGTTATAAATAGAATAAAGAAAAAAAACAAAAGTATAAACGTACAACTGGTAGACATATAAAACTAAGTATAATATAAAAACTTCGTTCACACTTTTAGCTTATTTTTCCATTGCTGGCAGGGTGAAGCTTAACTCCGTATACTACCTAATCGGGTAATAACATTTATTTAAAACATAAACATAATATCAGCTTCACGCTGCATCCCGCACACAGCAGGGTGGGCAGAGGGAACCTAGTGTTAAGACACTCCGTTCCCCACTTTCCGCCGAACTCTGGAGGCATTGCGTGCTGAGTGGCGGAACTCAACGCCGCGCTGTGGCTCGACACCAGAGCGAAGAAATGAAAATATAAATGTAAATAAATATTTTTTCGAGTGGGGATCGAACCCACAACCAGTAGATTTTACAGTCACACTTTGTGCCTCTGCGCCACGACCGACCTCTATAAACCGGCATAAACATAATAAAATATGATAAATACATATAAAGGATTTCAACTAACATCACCACCATGTTTACTGAAAAATAGAAAATACGACTCGTATATTAACTAGGAAAATATAATTGTGTAAAGGAAAATACATGTCAATAGACGTTTTATATCCACCTTGTAACTTTTATAATGAAAGTAATATTAAACCACCTGTCCTTGGTTTTATTTCCAAGAATATTCGTGAAAGAAAGAGTAAAATTTAGCATGGTTAGAATTTTTTCATAATTTGCTGTTAGATTTTAAGGTATCGTAACAAATTATGGTATAATAAATTTTTATAAATATACAAGCAACAAAGCGGTTATAATATTCCATATTATAATTTGTCGATAAAATATACAAATTTACGTTATTGACGTATTCGTTGGTGAACCCACAACCTTTGCATTTACAGTCACACGTTTGTGCCCTCCACTCCGGTCTTCTATCCCGGTCTACTTAGGCGAAAACCGCATAGTTTCCACCTTCTAATAAATAATATATCTAAAATGAACTACACCTTAATTTCCTACAAGGCAACTTGGACTGGTAGGAAACGCCTTTTTGAGTCTGCCTTTTGCGCAATATTTTTTTATAAATTGCATACCTTCAATCTACAATAAAATATATAAAAAAATAGATACAGGTGAATTCAATGCCCCATCCAAACTTCCGTGAGACATCCGCAACAGGCTCTAGGCACAAGTTTTGGTGAATCTATTAAGTTCCCTGAGACGTGTCTGTTGATTCTTCTTCAAAAAACCATCGCAATGAGACGAGAGGATATGTCCTTACTCTCATACTAGCGTTTCCTCGTGTAGCCACAATGAGTGTCATTCAGGGATTATACAATACGGAAACGATTCACGACCAACATATGTTGATTTTATTTTAGAATTTTTTCTTACTTTTTATTATTTTCTTCCCAAGTGAACACTGTGCAAAATTTCAGAAAGCCTAACTTCAAGACGGCCACGACTTGCCGGCCGTACTGTAAATGCGAGATCAGATCCACATCAACCTACCTAGAACCACCAGCACCGGCGAGGGACAGTAGCGAGGAGCATCGGGAGCAGACGGAAGGCGCGCGCAGTCGGTTGTGAGCCCTGATCGGTTCGGGGGCCTTCTCCCTGTCCGTTAGCGCAAGGACAGTTGAACATTTTCTTAGACCTGAGGAGGAAAATATATTACGTGATTAATGAGGGTTTTATTTGTGTATAATTTGTAAAGGCGATGTGGTTGTGGGTCCCATTTCGCAGAAGAAGTGCGAAACTGCCTTACTTTATTATTATTTATATTATGAAAGGGTCCAATTGTTGTTGTTATATTATGAAAGGGTCCAATAGTTTTATTTTCCGATAACCATTGTATGTAACAGAAAAAAAAATCAAAAAGAAGAAGAAGAAAAAGAAGTAAAAAATATTAGGTGATTACTACAAAGTTAAATTTCTTTGAATGAGTGACAACACTCCGTTCTCATCTTTTAAATAATATCTCTATAGGATAAGAAATCCTTATATTTTAAACAAAAAAAATTAACATATTCTATATGAAATGAATAGATAATTTAAGCGTTGCGTGCTGACATGTTAATTGCGGTTATCATGTTATTACATGTTATAAAGTAATTAAATATTACATATATTTGGCGTCCTAAAATAATTGTAATAGACACTAAAAGTATTAATTTTTCAGTCTTCGTAACTGAAATGGAAATCTCCATTTAATTTATCTTATTTCATACAAATTCTGTTATACCACTCTCAAAATAGCATATTTAAATAACCGTGTAAAAGGTGATTAAAATATGATATATGTATGTATTTATTATGTCTACATAAAAAAAGTACTTGGTTATAATACTTTTGTTATATACATACTAATTTTTATACAAAAAAGTGTAATGTTTACTAGACTCACTATGAAAAAATAAGGTAAATATTAAAAAAAACGCATAAATAACAAGGATTATTCTAAAATGTAAATGTAAGTAAATTTTCGAAAGTAAAATACTGAGAGAAAGCTGTGAGGGGTCATATTTTATTGTTTTGAAACTTTTAATTCATGGACTGGTTTTTTGGTATGTACCTACGCTCGTTAGCTTAGTCCATTGTTTGGGTGATATAGTCTTTTATATATTTTTGTTTTTGACTGGTCCAAATTAATTTAAACATTTAGTTTATATCATATTTATTATTTAGTCACGAAGTGTGACTGTAAAACCGACTGGTTGTGGGTTCGATCCCCACTCGAGGAGATGAAATATTTACTTAAATTTATATTTCCATTTCTTCACTCTGGTGTCGAGGCAAAGCGCGGCGTTGAGTTCTGTCACTCAACACGCAATGCCTCCAGAACTTGGCGGAAAGTGGAGAACGGACTGTCTTAACACTAAGTTCCCTTTGCCTACACTACTGTGTAGGGGATACAGTGTGAAACTGATAAAAAAAATCTAGCCTATGAGATCACTGCCATGTGGGATGTCAATGCGGCTATCATTGTACCAATAGTGATTTCAGTTAACGGCTTACTAGCGAAAAGCCCCCAAAAGAACCGGATGTAGAAGGCAGTTTTACTTGAGACGGCGCGTATTGTGAGGAGGTTTCTCTCTCTGGAGCCCCAGCCAGCGATGACTGGGACCCTTGTTCCACCGTCAGAAGAGTGTTTTTTTTATGTTTAAAAAAATATTATTTATAACAATTTATATTTAAAAATCAGCTTCACGCTGTATTCCGCACGCAGCGGGGTAGATAGGGGGTGTTAAGACACTCCGTCGCTCACTTTACGCCGAATTCTAAGAACTCAACGCCGAGCTTTGCCTTGACACCAAAGCGAAAAACGGAAATATATATTTTAATAAATATTTCATTTCCTCGAGCGGAGATCGAACCAACAACCAGACGCTTTTACAGTCA
>DWQW01013428.1:0-10251 GCA_018249695.1 Heliconius erato demophoon | reverse complement strand
CCAGAGCGAAGAAATGGAAATATAAATTTAAGTAAATATTTCATCTCCTCGAGTGGGGATCGAACCCACAACCAGTCGGTTTTGCAGTCACACCTCGTGCCGCTGCGCCACGACCGGCCTCAGACATTTTAAGATTTATAATGGATTCTGGATATTTAAAAATAACTTAACATAATATTAATATTTGGAAATATTATTTTAGTACAACTTCTTTTAAGTTCACGTTGATTTAATCCCGAATCCAATATATCAGTATCGTTCAAAACACAAGATAATAAAGAGTTACCAACAATTTTTTTGACTCAAAAACAAAAGCGAAAATGTATTTTTTATTTATTTTCTACAAACATTTTTTATCTTTTCATTGTATAAAAAAAGTCACTTCTCATCGTTTTAGGTACGTTCAAGCCTTTCAAACTACGGAACGGATTTATATGACATTTTTACTAATAGACAGAGTATTTCAATAGAAACTACATGCATTTTGTGAAGAGCGAGTGGAGTCTAAAGAGTCAGAACATCGAGCAGAAATAGTTTAAAAATAAAACTTTTTTTATTGTCAGTATCTAATATGTGGTCAGAAAAAGCTACGTGATATTATCTATATATTTTATCTTTTTAGCTTCATGCTGTATCCCGCACATAGCGTGGTAGGCAGAAGGAACTTAGTGTTAAAACACTCCGTTTCCTACTTTCTGCCGAGCTCTGGCGACATCACGTGTTGAATGGCGGAACTCAACTCCGCGCTTTGCGTCGTTACCAGAGCAAGGAAAATGAAATTATTATATATTTTATTTCCTCGAGTGTATCGAAGCCACGACATACAGTCCCACGCTCGTACCATACACCACGAGTGGCCTCTTTATACAGTTTTGTAATTGTTATTAAAAAATAGACATTGCAATAACTAAATTATAATCAAAGCCGTCAATGTGCCATCAGGAGAACATGTTCTCAGGTCCAAAGTACCAACGTAGATGAACTTGCTGTTATTAGTGACTAACGCCCAATATTAATAACCTATCTCCAATGTCAATCTTAGATTGTTTCATACATCTATCCAATCTAGAGACTGGATAAATATATGAAACAATCTAAGATTGACGTTGGAGATAGGTTATTAATATTGGGCGTAAGCTATCAACATCAGTTTCACACGTCGAGACAAAATTGTTAGTATTATTAGATTCTAATCTACATCGCTCGTATATTGTATGTTGTAGTATGTTGTTAATATAGCTAGGGCAGTATGAATACCACATCAACATCGAACAATATCATCCAATTACTGGTATTTCTAATAAAAAATCAAAAATCAGCTTCACGCTGTATCCAGCACACAATAGGGTAGGCAGAGGGAACCTAGTGTTAAGACACTCCGTTCCCCACTTTCCGCCAAGTTCTGGAGGCATTGCGTGTTGAGCGGCGGAACTCAACGCCGCGCTTTGCCTCGACAGCAGAGCGGAGAAATGAAAATATAAATTTAAATAAATATTTCATTTCCTCGAGTGGGGATCGAACCCACAGCCAGTCGATTTTACAGTCACTCTTTGTGACCCTGCGCCACGAATTTAATTAACAATATATTATAATTGGCTAATTCCATATTGTGGTGATTTAAATTTCTCGTTTTTAGGTTAAATATTTGATTAATTAAAAATGGAAAATAAAATGTTTACAAAATTTAATGAGTAGATAATTACGTCTGCCAAACACGTCAAAAGTCAGAAAAGGGCAAAAGTATTTCCAGCTTTATTAGTACATTTTATTTCGATTGAGTCAAAATTATAAGTAAAAATTAATTCAGTCTGGAATAATAACTAAGCCAAAACAAGGCGTAGATTGGCCAGCTGGTTTTAAATAAACGATTATAGAATTGACCTAAGATAAAGCCAATCATGAAATATTTACTTAAATTTATATTTATATGAAATATTTACTAAAATTTATATTTCCATTTCTTCGCTCTGGTGTCGAGGTTAAGCGCGGCGTTGAGTTCTGCCACTCAACACGCAATGCCTCCAGAATTCCGCAGAAAGTGGGGAACGGATTGTCTTAACACTAGGTTCCCTCTGCCTACCCGCTGTATGCCGGATACAGCGTAAAGCTGAGTGAGAGTAGAGAGTATAAAGCCAATCATGGCGCAGGGGCACAAGTTTCGTTTCCCACTCGAGGAAATGAAATATTTAATATTTTCATTTCTCCGCTCTGAAAATGGGGAATGGAGTGTTTTAACACTAGATTCTCTCTGCTTACCCATATACAGCGAGACGCAAATATATATAAAATGAATCATGAATATGCTAATCATCTAAAATCACAAATAATTTTGGTGGAGAACAGAGATCATCAAAATATTGCCTTAAATTTTACGTTTCGAAGTACGAATACTAATGATGAACTCTTTTAACTTTGTATAACAATAGCTCGGGGCTTATTTTTTTGTTGACTTTACTTTACATAGATGAAAAGACGAAAGAGAGCAAAGTAAACATTCACCAGCACTCAAGTATTTGTTGGTCTTCTTTGAACTTAATATTAAACAGGATAATTGGTAAAGTTTACTAATTTTAGCTAGTACAAAAAATTCTTTATTTTTTGACCTTATAAAATATAACAAGCTACATTGTTAAAATAAAACTAAAATAAAACAAATAAAAAAATATCAGCTGGTAGAACCCAGTGTTAAGACACTATCTTAATACTGGGTTCGATACGATACAATATCTGGCCGTAAACGGGTTCATTGTGTTTTAGATCCACACTGGGGGAAATTATTTATTATCGAACGAGACAAAACGCGGCGTTGAGTTCCACCACTCAATAAGCAACGGTCAAGAAATCAACGAAAAATGGGGAATAGAGAAAAATGGGGAATGCTGCGATGAACCTATACAGAGTGAAGTATAAGTAAAAAAATATATTTTCCTACATAAAAAAAAAACAAATTTAATAAAAAATAAGAAAATAAATTTATATAAACGCTGGCATCTATTTTAATCCCGTCAGATATTAAAACTTAAGTTTCTCATGCACGTTGATCAAAGAGTCCCGAGCCAGCCGCTATATTCTACATTCCATCACGTGGCTTTTCAACCCTTGAACCTAGGTTCTATAGACTTCATACTGAATACCGGATGTGGGCGTCTAACTTATAAATGACATTCAAGTAAATAACTTTCCTTTTAACCTTAGCTCTTTTAAAAAATATATGTTTATAGGAAAATGTTGATTTTTATTTTATATATATTGAAAATATTAATATTATAGCAAAGTAGCCGGCAATACGTACGATTTGGCTTTGTAGCTAAAGTGAAACTCATTCCAACAGCGTTTTTCTACAACGTCAAAAGAGGTAACAATTTTTTTAACATTTTTTAAAGTGTTATTCCACACTTTTAAAAATTTGAACGAACGTTTTCTAAATAAGTATTTTTCTTTCCTAAGTGTGGAATAACACTTTAAAAATGTTAAAAATATTTAATAAATAGCATTCTCTCTTGCCAGACGATAATTCTTAGTAATTATCTTAGGGTAGCGGAAATTTATAAACAAAAATGTCACAGTAGTAACATTTTACCTAGATACTAATACGACAATTAGAAGAACGTTATATCGGTTACGGATAGGTTTTTTTTTAAATTATACTCGTTACTAGAGTGAGTGGAAATCGAACCCACAACCCGTCACGTTTACAGTGACACGCTTGTGCCACTGCGCCACGACTGTAATTATATTGAACAATAGTTTAATTAGAGGCCAGTCGTGGTGCAGCGGCACGAGGTGTGACTGTAAAATCGACTGGTTGTGGCTTCGAACCCCACTCGAGGAGATGAAATATTTACTTAAATTTATATTTCCATTTTCTTCGCTCTGGTGTCTAGGCTAAGCGTGGCGTTGAGTTGCAGAGTGCCACCTCAACACGCAAACTTCCAGAATTCGACAGAAAGTGGGGAACGGAGTGTCTTAACACTAGGTTGCCTCTGCCTACCCTGCTGTGTGCGGGATACAGCGTATAAGCTGAAAAAAAAATAGTTCAATTAATTATAAGTAAACTAAGTAGTTAGGGTTAGTAAATATACCTTCTCTATATTGTTACATACACGTAAATACGTATAAATGATTAATGAACGTGACTTTTGCTAACGAGGTCTACGCCTGAAACTCGAGGTGCCTACTAAATTTGTCTCGTTTAACTCGGTGAATTGGCAAAGTTTTGACGTGGATGTCAAAATGAAACCACTTTTGTGAAAGGGTAATATTGTTAAGTTGTTATTAAATTTATTTACCAATTCTTATAATATGAATAGATAAAAGTATTTATTCTGAAAAATATTTTTTTCATTAAAACATGTAAGAATTAATCGCTGCCAGAGCGTAGAGTAATAGAGTCTGATTATAAATACGGATGGTTTTGGGTTCCATTCCCATTTAAGGGGACAAAGTGCGGCGTAAAGTTCCACTAGTGTGTCTTGACACTAAACTATCTCTACCAACTCAGCTATTTTTTGGGAAAATAATATCAATATGTGGAGAACAGAGTGTCTTATCATTAGGTTTTCTCTGCCTAACTTGCAGTCTGCGGGATACAGCGTGAAGCTGATTTGATTTGATTAAATTTTTATTTATCAACTACAATGTTATTGGCAACACCTTAATTTTGGGGCTGTGCAGATATATTATAGCATGAACATATATAAATGGAAAAAAAGATAGATAGATAAAAAAGAGGAATAAAAAAAGTGTACAAGGCTTAAGTTATGTTAATAGTTGTATAAAAATGATTCTCTTCATATTTCACAATACTAAGAACCATTTTACTCGGCTAGCCATGTGTTATCATCTTAACAACATGTATTAGGACTTTCAGTTGAATCGCTTGGGATAACCGTTTTCAATTTGATTTAGGTATACAATTTGAACCTGACACATTATTTAATTAACTAATTTAAAATAATTAATTTGCATAATGTTTTAATTTGTTTATTTTTTTTTCTTAACGCTGTATGCCGCATGTAGCAGGGTAGGCAGAAGGAACCTGGTGTTAAGACACTCCGCTCCCTTCTTTAAATTTGTTTATTTATTTTTCACAGTTTTCAATTTTTAATTATTTTATATATAGATATTATTGATGACCATTTCATTACCACCATTATAATTATGAAGAAAATCTTTTCGCACCATGTAAGGCTTATAAATATAATAAAAAATCTCTAAAAAAGCAAATTAAAACTTAAATAAATCTAACTTAAATTAATAGATCCTATAACCAACACTAACAAGCTTAATTTCATTAATATTTGAAAGTAATAAAAGCACTAAACAAAATTGTGTAATACTTAACTAACCTTAATTGCAAAAATACCTGAGAGAGGATAGAAATTCTTTTTTATCGGTAATCTGTAGATCAAGCTCGAAGATTCGGGCTATAAAAAATTCTATGAAAATTACAAACATTGGTCGTTTCTAGTATTTAAGTATTAAGTATTTTATTTATTTGTATTATTGTGGAGCAGTGGCACAGTGTTTGGCACATCTGATTGTAAACGCGATAGTTGGAGGTTCGAATGCTACCTGGGGAAATGAATCATTTTATCTAGAATATTGGCTTAAAAGTATAAACAAAATGTTTTAGCATCGGGTTCCTTTTGTTCAACCTTCTATTTGTGGAAAAAAAAACATTAGTCTAAAACCAAATATAATATTAAAATGTACCGTAACTAGCATTGTCAAACGTTCCGATTTTGGCGGCACGTCTCGTTTTTCGTATATTATTACTTGAACTGAGAAAATCCTTAAATTATTTTAATTTTTAATTTGTTAATGACAATGTTTCTATGACATGTGTATAAATACTAAATAAATAGCTAGATATTTTTCTAAAAAAAATATCTCCATATATTATATCTGAATGATCTTGTAAACTTTATTGATAATGTATCGTGGGTAGTTTACATTGTATTTAAATAAGCGGAATGTAGAGAGCAGTATTGCTGGGTTAAACCACGTTTAAATTATAGGAGACAAAAAATTATAATATAATATAATAATAATATTCTTTAATATAGGTACACCAATAAATAAAAACAACAAAAAAATAACAATAATTTATTTTTTTTACTTTTCATTTAAAAAACCAACAGAAAGACAATATAGATGCGAAATATTTCTCAAAAAGCTTTATTTTTAAGATTTATCGGGCGTAAAATCTTATCAAAATCTTGTTATCTCAAGAAGTGAACGCTAGAGTGGTCACTTATATGACCCAAAACTCGATTTCCATATTAATTGTATGGATTGGTATACAAAATTTATATGGAAGATTTATGTATGTTGCAAATAGTGTAGGGTAACTTAATAGTGTATACCTAAATTTCTTACAACTACCGCTTATTTTGTAACAATTCTTTTTTTGATAAATATGTATAGGTGAAAGATATGCTATTGTATACATTATTGAAATAGCGAATAGACTACTGTCGACATTCTGTCGACAACTTAAATTATAATTTAATTATTCAAAATGTTATAGAAGAATAATGTTTAAAAAGCTCATTTTCTTTTATAATTTGTTGGTATAACTGATTACCTTTCCAATTTGGTATATTTTTAGGGTTACCGTATCTCAAAAGGAAAAAACGAATTCCTTATAGAATCACTTAGTTGTTCGTCTGTCCGTCTGTTAAAAGTACGGTCCCTCGAATTCTTGAAATATAAAAAATATTTTTGCATTAACTTATAAAAAATTTAATGGCCGGTTATAGGGCAAAACACGTATTTCGACACTGTAAAGGGAATCAAAATTAATAGTGTATTTCCGGTTGACTTAGAATTATGAAAATTAGCTTCACGTTGTATCCCGCACACAGCAGGGTAGACAGAGGGAACCTAGTGTTAAAACACTCCACTCTTTCAGCTTTTCAGGATAGCCAGAGAGAATACATTCTCTACGCAGCAAGACATTCCGTTTCCACTTTTTGTCTGCACTTTTCTTACCAGTGTACGAAGATTTGACCAAATCGAAGGAAAAATATATGATATATTTATTTACGAGTGTGACATCCCAGACTGAATCAGGTTTACTAAATATTATAAACATATATCTATCTATAACAAAAAGTTTAAAATGATGCTTAGAGGTTTATTTTAAATCCTCTCTTTGTCCTGTATACAGTGGGGTAGGCAGTAGAACCAAAAAAAAAACGACTTTGTTGCCGACTTGTCGCGGGATTTTCGAGAAATTTAGAGTTGATTGGCGGAACTCAGCGCCACGTTTCGCTCTATATGTAACTATAAAAGAAATTGCTGAAAAAAGCTCAATTTAACTTTTATATTATGAATCACACTTTAGTTTTATAAATTATTAAAAAAGCACATTAATGTGTATGGAC
This sequence comes from Heliconius erato demophoon, assembly GCA_018249695.1. Classification (NCBI taxonomy): domain Eukaryota; kingdom Metazoa; phylum Arthropoda; class Insecta; order Lepidoptera; family Nymphalidae; genus Heliconius; species Heliconius erato. Next base: position 2,860 of record DWQW01013428.1, on the reverse strand, counting down.
GTCGTTTATTAACGAGGCTTTTATACAAAAAGCCTCTAACGAATAATTTTTTTATATGTATCGATGGAGTCTGAAAAATTTGATATATTTTTCAGCATATTTCAGTCGCATATATCAAAATTTGTCTTATTTTTTTCTTTCATTTTTTATACTTAAAATATTCAACGCACTCGTACAGTGTACTTCCATGTACATTTTTTATTAAGTTACAAAGAAAAATAAGTAATTCTAGAGTATGCTTTTCATTGTATAAAAAAATCAAAAAATACCAATCAACAATTTAAAAAGTGACACACAAAAAAAACAGAAGTTTAGTTTTTATGCAATAAATAAAAAAATATTAACACACAAAAGTAATTGGAAATTTATAATAATTTTGAAAAAAACATAAAATATGTTCTGTGTCTAAAAACCGAACGTGCACTTATCTATCATTCAAAATATTATTGAAATTTCGTATAAAACCACGACCATATGACCTAAAAAATCATTAAAATTTTACTTGTTAGCCAACACTGTAGAGGTAAACGCCAATGTTTACAGCCTGAAACTTGATGTAAGTAAACATCAATTATTTTGCAACTCCGAAATTTTCCAGTTAAATTATTGTCAGTCTTCGTCTATGTTGATATAACCAAGTCTTACATTTGTGAATACTTTGAGAGACAGATTGTGTCAACGAAGTTACTTTGGTATCGCGCCAGTTGACTTAATTTTAGTTTAGATTTTAACAAAATATTTGTTTAAAGTTTTAATTTCTTTAATCACTTTAAAAAGTGTCAAAGTTTAAATTTCAGTTATATATTGCAGTTTTGTCTTATAATTGTTATTTGAATTTGAAATTCATGAGGCTGTCGTGGCGTAGTGGCACAGGCGTGTGAATGTAAACGTGACGGTTGAGGGTTTAATTCACAATAGGAAAGTTTTATTTACTCCCCTTGAATAGAGTTCTTCTACTCGCTTATAATGGGGAACGTTGTGTATTAACACTATGTTCCCTCTGTCTCCCTGCTATGTGCGGGATAGAGCGTGAAGCTGGTTTAATTTTTTATTGAGTAAAGTTCTACTACACAACACTTGCTGTCGGGTTACAGCGTGAAACTAAAAAAAAAGAAAAATAATCTAATATCGTAAAAACTGGCATTACTCGTATAAGCGTCGAATTTCAACAGTTCTCCCTTATGTATGCATAACGTCGTAATAGCCTTTTGCATGTCAAAACGTTCAATTCGTCCGATCGTTAGAGCTCAGCTATCATTTCAGATTAGACCTTAATTTCAGTATTCTTCATTTTTTTTCATCTTCACGTTGTATCCCGGCTCTAATAGTAGAATAGAAAGTCACAACCTAGTGTTAAGAGTTAAGACACTTTCTGCTGAATTTTCGAGGTATTACGTATTGAATTTCAGAACTCAATGACGCACTTGGCCTTGTTGTTAAAGCGAAGAAATTAATATATGAATAAATAATCATTAATTTCCCCGAATGTGAATTGAACCGACAACCATCGCATTTAAATTCACATGCTTGTGCCACTACACCACAATTCGACGGCCTCTTTATTATCTATCACTGAATAACATAGAAGTTATGAGACGCCATCAAGCCACAGTATAGTAATGTCCTAAAACTATTTATAACATAAAAAAAGATATTTTTGTATGTCAATACGTTCGTTTTATTCTGTTATAACCTATAAAAAATGATTTTTTTAATTAGATTCTAGACTTAGAATTGAACTTTGTACAAAACGTTTGTACAAAAGTGTATAACGGAGTGATTTGCCACTAGAATTTCTTTCTAGTTTGCCTTTTACCTATTATATACGGCGACAAATGTCTATGGAAATTACCGGTAGGAACGTAAACTTTCATAAGAAAAGTTTATAAAAAGTAACATCTAAGACCACGGCTAGTTTTTTATTAGTAGAAATAAACTTAGTTAATTCTTGATTATAAGTCCATTTAAACCTACACTTTCAATTTATTTTGAAGTTCCTTATGAAATTAAATTTTAGAATGTTTAATCTTATCGACTCATGATGAAAGATAATGCAAATAATGCAAAACTTTCATAAAGTGTCACAAACTTTCATACAGTTTTCATACCCGATAACATAAAATCAAATAAATCAGCTTCACGCTGTATCCCACACACAGCAGGGTAGGCAGAGGGAACCTAGTGTTAAGACACTCCGTTCCCCACTTTCTGCCGAATTCTGGAGGCATTGCGTGTTGAATGGCAGAACTCAACGCCGCGCATAGCCTAGACACCAGAGCGACGAAATGGAACTATATATTTAAGTAAATATTTCATCTCCTCGAGTGGGGATCGAACTCACAAACAGTCGGGCTTACAGTCACACTTCGTGCCGCTGTGCCACGACTGGCCTCACCCGATAACATTCTGCTACAAAATACAACAACAGAGAATAAATCGTCGTATGAAAACAGAATCGATCTTAAGATTCGAAAAAAAATCTATCAGTATTTGAGAGCCTTCCAATAACCGTGAATTTTTAATATCTTTAATAAAGAACATTATCTATAACGGGGGGGAAAAAACATTAAAAGCTCATTTGAGAGAACGCTTAGTACATTCAGTATGAACTTCAAATATTTGGAATCATTTCAAATTAAATTATTAGTGACTAGCGATCCGCTCGCGGCTTCGCCCGCTTGAACAACATAATTATTAATTTACTAATCTACATTATTTTCTTATTATATCGTAAATTACGTTAGCTACAGCCAGAAGGTCGAAAAAAAACCAAAAACTGTTTAAACTAACTTTAATTAATTAAAATAATTACATTTAAGACTTATTACTAAAAGTGAAAGTATGACCTACTCGATGTAAG
>DWQW01013427.1:0-10252 GCA_018249695.1 Heliconius erato demophoon | reverse complement strand
AGCTTATAAACTGAAGTAACAATAGGTATAGAATAAAAAAAACATATTAGAAATAGGTAAGGTACATATTTAAAAATTACAATTATTCTATACTCGCAGTCTATATATTCTTCTTATTTCACAGATTATCATCAGTATTCGAGTGTCCACTCATCTGGTACACACATAATGACGTCACATGGCAGTCCCTAAGTTTGGTTCACACGTCCTTCCCCACTACAGCTGCAGATCTATCAATAAAGGACAGAATATATGAAATGGCGTCGCAGCTTCATTTAGCGTATCGGAATTAGTGGGTATATACGTCTTTGTCTAGTCATTTTTATTGTTTTATAGAATCAAAATTTAGTGATAAGTCTCTCCTTTTTACACTTTCAGCTTTTTTTGCCTAGTCTGTGACGAGTTTAAAAAAAAGGACTCACTTTTGTCCTAGTCTGAATATAACTATATGAAAGACAACGACGACTCTATTGGTTTACAAAGTTGAATTTTGATATATTATGGGATTAAAGAGTGCATTGAGAAAGAATATGTCGAAATTTGATGAAATAATGGCAAAAAACATTTATGATGGAAAAGTGAGTGGTAAGAGAGATCGGGGGAGACCTCGGTTGACCTTCGAAAACACAGTATCAAAGATACTGGAAGAAGGCCACGTAAAAAGCATGAGGACCCCCCGAAGGGCATGTATGAAGAGGTTGATGACAGTAGACGAGGCGAAAGAGGTATGTAGAGATCGTAGCGTTTGGCGCTCCGTTCTCTCTGACTACCCTGCTAGGGATAAAGCGTGAAGCTAAGTTAAGTTAAGTTTAAGTTAAATTTTACATCCTAAAGTCCACGAAAACAAAATTACATTTGATGACTACTTTATGCATACTAAGTTATATTTTCCAGTTACCACTTCAGTTCAACAGAAATGTCGGCATATGAAGACAGCTACAAACCTATATTCGAAAGTAAACGTATATTTTTGCCAAATTATGAGTTTTTAGTGTACAATGCATCATTTATGTTGATTAATTCTCATCCTCTATTTGGGGAAGAGTGGTCGTTACCACCAAACGCTAAATATATCGGCGGCTATCATTTATCTGAACGGGTACCACAATTGCCAAAGGTAAGTCAATAATGTAGGTAGACTTTTTTTAATATTTAGACCTGAGGTTCTGATCACCTTAGTGTAGCCAGCGTCTGAATGTAAACGCGATGATTTTATCGATCGCTACTCAAGGGATTAATAAATGTATTAATTGTTATCACTTTCCTCCTTTGGTAGACAAAAGGCGGCGTTAAATTTTGCCAATCAACAGACATTGTCTTGAAAATAAGACGGTACTTTGGGAAGTTTGGCCTACCCTGCCAAATGTGGTATACAGCGTAAACCCAAAAAAAGAAGCAAATATAAATAAATGAAAAGTTTTGGTGTAAAACTATTTTTACTTTGTTTCATTGTTTAAAACAATATTTTACTTACAATATATTTTTAGAATTTAAAGAATTTGTTAGACGAATCCGACGAAGGAGTTATTTACGTTGACTTAGAGACAAAGATTATCATACAAGAGGAACATCAAAATATAATACAAGAACTTATAGAAGTGTTCTCAAGAATAAAGCAAAGCGTGATCTTGAAATACGATGAAATGCTCCTAAATTTGCCTAAAAATGTTCATATTATGCGAAATCCACCGGTACAGAGTATATTGAGTAAGTGTTTTATACCTCTATGTTTAGAAATATTGTTTGTACATATTTTTCTGTTGTATTCTCTGTACTACTCTACACTGTGTACTGACTGTACATCATATTTAAAACCCTATTTCTATAAAGAACTTGTTCATGAATTCAAAGCTCTATATATAATAATTTAAATGATATTTCTCTAAATTTTATAGATTTTCATTCCAATTAAAGAAATTGATAAACGATGAGAAAGAGAAATAAAACAAAAATATCAGCGGAAAATGAGGAACGAAGTGCTGTAACACTATATTTCCTCTGCCTAACCTGCTATATGCGGGATGCAGCGTGAAACTAGAAAAAAAAACCAAAAATCTAACATCTAAATAATATTTCTAGATCATCCAAACACCCTAGCCTTCATATCACACGGCGATACAACCCACTTCTTACCATCAATACACCACGCGACACCCACAATTGTGATACCTATTATAAAAGAACAAGAAACTTTAGTACAAAAGATGACGAAAATAGGTTTAGCTATTAGAGTTGATGTTAAGGAATTATGGAAAGTTAATAGTGCTGTTAAAATGATTATGGGTAATGTAAGGTTGGTATTATTTAAATATGTAAAGTCTTGTTTTATGTTCTTTTAGCTTCACGTTATATCGCGCATGTTGCAGAGTAACATGTGGGATACAACGAGGATAAGCAGAGGGCGCCTAATATTAAGACACTCCGCTCTCTACTTTTCGCCTAATTTTGGATGCATTGCGTACTGGTGGAGCTCAACACAGCGCTTTGCATCGACACACAGGGCAAAGAAATGAAAATATTAAATTATTTCATTTCCTCGAGTGGGAATCGAACCCACAACAAGTTGCCGTATTTTATGTGATAATTAAAAGAGACGTTGATACAAACTACTGAGCAGGGGCACAAGCGCGCGACTTTAGATGCGACAGGTTGTGAGTGTATTAACTAGTAATAATTTAAACAAAAATAAAAAAAATATAATAGAAAAAAATATTTCAATTACTCCAAAGTAAAATATAAATCAAATTATTGAAACTTGTATACTTTGTACTTATTTACAATTTTAAATCCGTTATTATTAGTCGGTCGGTGCTAATTAGTTTTTTTTATCAATTTTATTAATGTTATTTTTAACACGGCTGGCATCGAGTTTAGAAATAATTCTTCTTTTTTGAGGCCGGCTTAAAACACAACAAAATTATTATGTAAAAAGGCAATTGGTAAATATAAAATATTTGAACGGTACGTGGAGAACAGTATCTGAATACTTAACTACTAACTTTTCTGTTAATCCTCCTATATGCGTTACAACGTGAAACTAAATAAAAATAAAACCCAGGGTCCACAGTAATTAGAAAAAAAACATTAATTTAATATTAATAATTTATTTAAACAGCTATAAAGAAAACCTAAATCTAGTAAGCAGCATATACCGTCATCGCATCTCCTCCCCCAAAGAGGAACTCTGCCACTGGATACAAGCTGCAACCTTCCGTAGTGTCAAATTTCTCCGTCACTCCCCGCGTTCCTCTGTCATAGAGAGATATAATATAGATATATTAATATTAATTCTTTTATTTATTTGGTTTTGTACTAAAATTGTTAAACTATTTAATGCGCATTTGTATACTGATGAGGATTTGGATAAGAAAGATGATTAATGTTAATAAATAGAAAATAGAATATTATGTGTTTTTTATTTTATACAAAAAAACCCTATTCGATCATTTGGAGGAAGAAAAGATAATAAAAATTAACATAAGGCACTCTTTTATCTATTATCCGATTTAATGTCAATAAATATAGAGGACGGCGTTTAGTTCTTTCTCTCTGATTTTCTTTCTGTTTTCAAACATGAAGCTAGAAGGTAATATTTATAAAAGCGACAACTTTTAGTGTCTGCTGATATACTATTATAACAAATGCACACTTATATTGTGTAATTTATTTATTACAAAAGAAATATGGAGGCATTGAGTTCCGCAACCTAACTGAGACGTTGTGTCTCGGATATTGGGCGGTGCATTACAAGCATTAGAATAAGTACGTCTTAAATAATGCTATAAATGTGCTACAAGTGTGGATATGTACATTACGAAATTCATTCATTAGATAAGAAACATATTACTTCCGCCATTCCACACACGACGTCTCGAAAATACTCACCCTCCCACTAGGTTCCCACTAGGTTCCCCGTGCATACTCCGGTATGTAGGGATACAGCGTGTAGTAAAAAAAAACTATAAATAAGTTTGATTAATAAAAAGTAGAATTTCATACAGACGTAATATATTTCCTAGATAAGAAACATATCTGCAGTCGAAGTAAGAGCTGGAGGCAACAATCGCACTATTAATTTAAATGATTTACTTTACAATCGACTTTCTCCACTCCAATAGCATTTCGAATTCCACTTTCTAAATCACTTACCACTTATGTTTTATTTATTTATGTATTAATTATTTTATCTTATTAACGTCTTTCATTCAGGCTGTCGGCGCAATCGCACGGCACGACACGACGGTTGTGTATTCGATCCCCACTCGGGGAAGTCAGATTTTATACAATTTTCCCCGTCTTTATACTTCCGTGTCCTGGAAGACGACACTTAACCCGCAATGTCTCAAAAATTATGTGGAACGTGGGTACTGAAGTACCTTAACCTTCTGTATACTCTGCAATTTTTTTTCAACTACACGCTGTATCCCGGAGGGAGCAGGAGAGGCAGAGGGGGCCCAGTTTCAAGACATTCCGCTCCCCATTTTCCGCTGATTACTGGAAATATTGCTTGTTGCTCTAGGCAGGCTCAACACCGCGCCTTGCCTCGCCACCAGAGCAATGAAAATGTTAAATATGTCATTTCTTCGAGTGGGAATCGAACCCACAACCTGTCGCAAGTTAGTAAAAACCAGTTGCTATAAAGAATAATATCCATCAAAGACAATACAACCGCAAATCCTTACTGAACACAGTCAAGGCTTTATTAATATCCTAAATCGACGGTCTTCTAAATAGTTTGAAGTCCGCGCGGTTAATCGACTGATTTGTGGCGACTATTTGCGGCTGATATCAGATCAGAGATAACAAATACGCCAAGGTTTTTGTTAACTATAGTCAATAAAGAGTTTTTTAAATGGATGTGATGGGTCACTTGGGTTGAGGTTGTTTCTGCCTCAGTTGCCAGCATAAGGCACATAAACACCAACTTCTTGCTTTTCTCCTTATAGCGGGGAAGGTAGAGGGAATCAAAGCTTTTTGTTAAGACACTCAGTTCTACATTTTTGAGAAACTGTGAGATGCCCAGAAAATAACTATAATAATTTTAAATTGACACGCGTACTTATAATTTGTATAAGAAAATATTTTAAAACTAAAGGTAAAACGTAATTTTTCATATTTAAGCTTTTACTTTTACTAGTGATATACTCACTTTCACTTGATATACAATTACACTGTCTTTATAAATATTCATGGCAATTTTATATAATTTAATATTCAATAAGAAATCAATTCAAAGTGTTCGTTTTCCACTCAAATTAAAAATATATAGTTTTATCCCCATTGACAAATGAATACAAAGCGCGGCGTTGAATTTCGCCACTCAACATGCAATATATCAAAAATTGGAGTACGAAGTCTTTTATCATTTGGTTCCTTTTGCGTACCATGCTATAACGAGATACACCGCGTAGCTAAAACCATCTAATGTCTGCGTTAAATGGCCCTTGCATGTGTGCACTAACAGTGCTTCAGTATACGTACAATGTCGTTATTCTCACCTTTCTATCTTTTCCTCAGTATCATCTCTTAAATAAGGTCGCCTAAAAGCAATAAATAATATTTTATGGCATTCAAACCTGCAATTAGTAAGTAACTTTTATAACATTTTTTTATTCCATCTAATCCAATATCTTCGTGCTTCATATCTTAGTAAAATCAATAAAAAAGCAACCTCTGCGAAGTAAATATATAAAAGAAGTACCGGAGACGGATGTTGAAGACTCAATTAAGAACCGTTAAGTGAAATGTATTATCGTAACATCCTTACTCTATCGCCAATTAAATCGCAAATCATTAAGAACTAATAGTATTTACGTCTGTATGTCCGTCACTTATGTATAATTGATAGCTGACAATCTTTTTTTAAGCGGTACCCCGTAGCAGAGTTGGTAGATCGCTGAGGGAACCTAATGCAACGTTTCCCACGCACCACCTTATTTTCGAGTCATTGGGTACTAAGCGACGTAGTTTAACGCCGCGCTTTCTCTCGTTACCAGAGCGAGTAAATGAAAATAATTGATTCCCCCGAATGAAAATCGAACGCACAACCATTTCGTTTACGGTCAAACTTTTTTAAGCGGTATCCTGCATGTAGCAGAATAGGCAGATCGCTGAGGGAACCTAATGTAACGTTCCCATCGCACCACCTAATATTTGAATCTTTGAGTACTAAGCGACGTAGCTCAATGCCGCACTTTGTCTCACAACCAGAGCGAGGAAATGAAAATAATTGATTTCCCCGAATGAAAATCGAACGCACAACCATTTCGCTTACAAACAAACAGCCTCAAATACTATAGAGAAAAAAATTAATAAAAAATATATATTAATAAACTTTCTTACAGTTCCTTCTATAACATCCACATAACAGTTAGCAGTTCTCTCAATTTACGATTCCGTTAAACTTTTATTGGCCTCGATCGTATACAAATTAGATTCAATACAGTCAACCAATTGAAGTCTTCATCTGAACGAGGAATTAGGTCAAGAGTTGTTCTAATCACATTAACAGAGCTATTTTAAAATGTATTTACTTTGCTTCTTCTAATAACTTTGATATTTTGTATTAGCTTCACACTGTATCCCGCATTTCGCAGGATAGGTTAGGGACCTAGTGTCAAGACACTCTGTTCTTCATACACGTAATTTTATATAGTGTGTGTTTAATATCACAACTCAGTGACATTCGTCATTTGCCTCCAAAGTAAAAGGAAATGAAGATTATTTACCAAATTGATTGAATTTGATTTTCGCGATTATTACTCATATTAAATTAAACTATTTAACAGGATTAATGGCTCATATTTAGCATTATACATTATGGAAATCTTAATATTCCCACGGGTAGGATTTGAATCTTAAACCGTCGAGTTTACAGTCAGAGCAATCCGCACTATGCCACAACAACTTTTATTTGTAATTTTTCCTAATAAAAATAAAGATTTAGTGTAAAACATAAGCTCGCAATCCGTAGCTGCCATTCGCCGTCGCTATTGAACTTACGTATTAAAAGGATGATTGAAAGAGGAGATTTTGTTTTATGTTATTTTTTTATTATTATAGAGAAATTTTATCCATAATATTTATTTACTGACTGACCTATTTAGTTTGAAGGTGACTTCTACAACATATTCCTTTGTATATAGCAGGAACTCAAAAACCGATGAGGCGCTAGCAGTTTTTTAAAAAGACAAGTTTGATTTTTGAAACGATTTCTTTATTAAGTACTTAGCTTAATACAAACTTAAGCTCGATATAATTCTACTTAGCTCTTCATAGATACCACTCTAGTTATGAAACTGATACGATAAGAACCGGTAACGAACATGCCAGTCGTGGCACAAGGGCTCGAAATGTGACTGTAAAATCGACTGGTCGTGGGTTTGATCCCCACTCGAGGAAATGAAATATTTATTTACATTTCTTCGCTCTGGAGTCGAGGCATCCGCCGCCACTCCGTACTCAATGCCTCCAGACCTCGGCTGATAAGGGGGAACGACAAGTTTCTCTTATATTTATTATACCAAATGATTACACAAGCTTCTCAATACATGTAATTAAACAGCTATATTATACCGATAAGGATTTTTTACTGCAACCATCATTTATAGGAGAAAGGAGAGATTGTAGTTTATAAGGCATAAGGCGGAGTCGAGTTGAGAAACGGTAAAACTTTCACGTGAAATGTCATATAGTAAAGTTTGTAATTACATAAAAATTATAGGTTTGGTTTAGTAGAGGAAGCCGTAGGTACAATGCGTCTGGATGTAAATGTTATGGTTGTGAGTTTGATTCCCAGTCGGGGGAATGATTAATATTAGTTATTATTTGTTTAATACTTTATTGCACCAACTTAATAATAAATAAAATACAAGAAAAACAAATGAAAAATATGGTGGATAGATAGATTATATTTAAATTATTTTCGTTTTTTCTCTCTGGTAGACAAAGCGTGGCGTTGAGTTCCGGCACTCAACAAGCAAAAATAAAAGCTTAAATCATATATTTTCATAGAAAAAGTATCGCAGAAATTGCATTGCTTTATTTATTACGACGATGATCTTATAGATACAAGTAGAGGTTTTATAGGTAGAGGCCAGTTGTGGCGTCCCGCAGGGGCACAAACGTGCGATTGGAACGTGACAGGTTGTAGGTTGGATTCTCACTCGCTCTGGTAACGAGGCAAAACGGCGGGGTTGAGTTCTGCCAATCAAAATGTACGCAATGTTACTAGATTTCGTTCGAAAGTGGGGAACGGAATGTTTTAACACTAGGTTGCAAGGTTCCTTCTGCCCACCCAGCAATGCGCGGGATGCAATGTGGGTGGCAGCGGATGAATGGTACCCAAGAGGGACACCCACGTCCAGCAGTAGACGGCGACAGGCTGAAAAAGAAAATACCCTGCATATGTATCTAAATTTTCAACAGTATTCTAAATAAAGCTTTAAGTTCAAATTTAATCAAAGTATAGTACCGAGAACGTAGAAACTGTTTTGATGTTTTAGAACAAACGACTAACATAATTATGCCTAATACTAAAGTACTATTAAATAGAAAAGGTTATTTACATACACTAACGTTAAATTTGTGAGTTAAACTTTGTAAGCTCTCACTTATGGAGGCTTTGAAGGGCTTAAATATTGTTTTATGTTAATGTAATGATTTTATATTGTAAGTAAACGCTTAAGTAGCATTGCTTGTATATAGAGTTAACGCATGATTATACGACACGACATCGTAGGTTCGATTCTGGTTCACGAATGATTTTTTTCACATTGCAATGCTTCAGGCCGTATCCCGCATATAGTAATGTAGGCAGAGGGAACCTAATATTAAGACATTACGTTCCCTATTTGCGTGTTGAGTGAAGGAATTCAACGCCGCGCTTTGCCTTGACACCACTGAATGGACAACATCAATTTAAATAAATATTTCATTTCCTCGAGTAGGAATTGAACCTGGTGCCCCTGCGCCACGACTGATCTCACTCTTATAAGACAGTTAATAAATAATTTTCGATACAAAATTAAAGCCGAAACGCTATCGGAAATGATCCAATTGCATAAATAATTTCACCGCACAATCGATTTACGGTTAGTCATCGATTTACCCTACATACCTATTCTGATTTTACTTTTAAAAATTCACCCTTTGTTTTTCCATTTAATAAACTTTCTCACCGATTTATGATTGAGCAAAACCTTAAGTATAGTAAAAATGGCATGAGGCAAAGTTTAATAATGTACTGCATAGAAGGAGAAGCTGAACAAGATAAAAAAAAAAAAGATTTTTCGAAGTGTTTCGAAGATTGGCAGAAACGTTGGCACAAGTGTATAATATCTTATGGGGATTACTTTAAAGGAGACATAATAGATATTTATGAATAAATAAATATTTTTTGAAAAAACACAAAAAATTGTGATACTTTTTGAGCACACTACGTACATATTGTGAACAATATATTTTAAATTATTGTCGTTATTATATCCCAATATAGCTAGCACAAACTACTTCAACTAATGAGTTGCGATTTTGATAAATGTAACGCGCTAAGACGACGCATGATCATTTTCAAATACAAATATAAATATTTTACATACATTTTTTTATAAAATACAATCTCATTCCCCCTAAAAATATGTTCATGTATAGCTCATACAGAATGGTAGACAGAGAAAACCTAGTTTTAAAACACTCCGTCCTCTACTTTCCGCCAAATTTGCGAGACATTGTCTATTAAGTCACGGGACACAACACCGCGCTTTGTCTTGCTCCCAGCAGTGTTACATAAAGAAAGTAAATCACGTGAGTTGGAATCGAACCCACAACAAGTTTACAGTCAGACTGCATCACGACGGCCTCATACCTCAAATACGTACATATATTTTTGATAAATAACTGTAGGTAGGCCAAATACGTGTTAAACTAAAACTCTCACTTTTGCCACAACCTGCAGGTATAGGTATTGGCAGAAAGCGAAATGACCAAACGTGAGAACGTTTTTTGCGATTCATTGTTGATTTTGTCGGTGACTAAAGAAATCGGTGATACATTAACATCGATTCTGTTCTACTGACATATAAAATATTCGAAAGAAATAAATTATTGTACTTACAGTGTATTTTAAGAGGCCAGTCGTGGCGCAGCGGCACGAGGTGTGACTGTAAAACCGACTGGTTGTGGGTTCGATTCCCACTCGAGGAGATGAAATATTTACTTAAATTTATATTTCCATTTCTTCGCTCTGGTGTCG
>DWQW01013426.1:0-10252 GCA_018249695.1 Heliconius erato demophoon | reverse complement strand
AAATTTAAGTAAATATTTCATCTCCTCGAGTGGGGATCGAACCCACAACCAGTCGGTTTTACAGCCACACGTCAATGATTATGTTATTTTAATACATATATAAAATCATTTGTAACCGTAGGTTATGCAGTTAATTTTTTAAGTTTGACGCTGTATCAGCAGCATTTTACAGGGTAGGTAAAAGGAACCTAATATTGACACGCTCCGTTCCCCACTTCCCGCCGAATTTTCTTAGTTGAATATTAGTTAGAATTCAATGAAATACTTAAGATGTACAATCATGTTCTGTGATAAAAGCTATAAAATATCCACAGCATCCAATTTGCAACTTCTAAGGAGTTAAAGCTGGTACGAGGAGCACTGATACAAACTTCTTGAGGAGGTACTTGATATAGAATGTGCCTGTAATTTGTGTTTAGCGACGTTTCAGTAGAGTTCCCAGCAAAAGTTGTAAATATTAGTAATTATAATTTTATTAATTCTTCAATTTTATTATTATTTTTATTGTAAAGTATAGTATTATTTTTATTGTAAAGTATAGTATTTTATAAAATGATTTAATAAGCTCTGTTCATTTAAAAATAAATTATATAGAAAGAAATATGAAATTCTGGTATTTTTGCTAGCTCAATGATCCTTACTATTTATTTGGTTTTACTTAATTTTTTTTAATGTATTACAACAATTACGTGTTAATTAAAAATTTTCTAGATTGTCATCCTTTTAAATCCGAGTTATATACAGTTTTTTAGCTTTCTATAACGCATATAGCAGGCAACAAAAGGAACTTATTAACCTACACTAGGTTCCCGTAAGACACTTCTTTACCATTAAGAAGTAGGCATTCTGTATTGAGTGGCGGAACTTAACGCCGGAGGTTATGCATACATAACGTATAATATACATTTTCAAATATGTCACAAAATATATATTACTAAATTTAATGTTATTTTTTATGCTGATTGTACATTAACGAGTATTGGTAATAATCACGTGTAACGATATAAAATAACGGCTCATATTTCCACTCTATACTTATCTAATGGCGTATAGTAAGTATAAAGGCATTAAAGCTGTATTTATGCGTTTTGCTCTTTACCTTGTATTAAAGTGGTTCGTGATTTTGCTTATAGTTTATTTTATGTATGTGATTCTTATTCTTAATTTGCCGGAAAGTTGGGAACGGAAGTGTCTTAATGTTTTAACACTAGGTTCTCACGTTCACTCTCAACGTTGAGTTGAAAAAAGTATTCTTTTGTCATATACAATCCAATACCGATTACTTAACAAATGTTAACTATATATACATTACATCAGTATCACAGAATTCTGGAGGCATTGTGTGTTGAGTTGCGACAATCAACGCCGCACTTTGCCTCAATATCAGAGCTAAGAAACGAAAATATTAAATATTTAATTTCCTTGAGTGGAAATCGAACCCACGACCTGTCGCGTTAACATTCAAACGAAAACGCCTTAAAATCTTATAATACACAAATAATAATTAAGGAACGATCAAGACGGAAGTGTAGTTAATGAAAGGAAATAGTCACCAGAGAGTAATCACAAGCTGAAATAAGATAATTATACAGAGATTATTATATATAGGAAATATAGTTAAGATCTTAGGTATTCTCTACATAAATAGGCCAGTCGTGGCGCAGAGGCACAAAGTGTGACTGTAAAACAAACTGGTTGTGGGTTCGATCCCCACTCGAGGAGATGAAATATTTACATACATTTATATTTCCATTTCTTCGCTCTGGTGTCGACGCAAAGCGCGGCGTTGAATTCTGCCACTCAACACGTAATGCCTCCAGAATTCGGCGGAAAGTGGGGAACGGAGTGTCTTAACACTAGGTTCGCTCTGCCTACCCTGCTGTGTGCGGGATACAGCATGAAGCTGATTTATCTTATTTATTTTTACTTTACATAATTTTTTTCTTATTACTCTACTCTATAAATAGGATTGTGTACCTCGATTATTTTGGTGCCATTATTGGGTAATGTCAAAAAAAATACAAAAACCATTGAATTAGAAAGGGGGCGCTGGCCTTTAGCTTTGACTGCTCAAATATCTGCATATGTTCGTGAAAACGTTGTTTTTTTTAAGTTTTCGCGGCAAATTTAACTTGGGGGGCTGACCACTTTAACAAGCAAAAGTTAATTAGGATACTCTACATCAGATACTCGACACCAGAGCGAAATATAAATTTGAAGAAATGTTTCATTTCCTTGAGTGGGGATCGAACCCACAACCAGTCACACTGGTCTCAAATATGGCATCATTATGGCAATTATATTAGACATTTATAATAGTAAAGTAATATTTATGTACAGATTACCAACTAAACTGTTAGTTTGCTTTAGAGGTAACCCTAGCCTATCTATAATTGAAAGATTCGGCTCAATAACGAGCGTGGCCGTGTTTGTCGTGTATAAATTAGAGAATTATATTAAACGGGATAACACCACACTTAACGGTACTCCCGGAAATGGATGTATTTTCTCTTTTAACGAACGGCGTTAGGCGGAAGCTAAAATTTATTGGCAAAGTTTTTAATTAACATACAAGTTCGGTAATAGATACTTATTTGGAATTTTATTAATTACAGCCGGGGATGGTGGAGCGTAATGGATAAATAGACGTGTGTCTTTTGTCGTGGCGCAGCGGCACGAAGTGTGACTGTAAAACCGACTTGTTGTGGGTTCGATCCCCCCTCGAGGAGATAAAATATTTATTTAAATTTTTATTTCCATTTCTTTGTTCTGGTATCGAGGTTAAGCGCGGCGTTGAGTTCTGCCAACAACACGCAATGCCTCCAAAATTCGGCAAAAAGTGGGGAACGGAGTGTTGTAACACTAGGTTCCCTCTGTCTACCCTGCTGTGTGCGGGATATAGCGTGAAGCTGATTTATTAATTTTTATTAATTACTTCCGGGGAATGGTGGAGCGTAATGGATAAAACAGACGTGTGTCTTTATTTAGAAGTAATTCGAAGATCCAATTTAGTCGGTACAATTGTTTATATTTAGATTAAAAATGTGATTATCTAAGTCAATCGAACATTACGTTCGTTACGTGACTGTTGTGGTCGATTTCCACTCGGTTGAATGAATTAGGTATTATTTACTAGTGGCCCCTGCGCGGCTTCCCCCGCTTCTTTTTTAGTCAAGTTATTTATGTGTGTCTAGGAAAAAAATGTTTGATTATTTTATACTTATTTAGAAAACATAAAAATTTGAACGTAGCGGGACTAGAACCCGCGCCTCCTGAAAACGAAGTGTGGAATAACACTTTAAAAATGTTTTAAAAAAAAATGATTATTTTAGTTCGGTTATCTTATGTCTTCATACACTTAGGTAATAAATCGTAATTTTAATCATTTGGAATTTTTTTATGATATTGCTAGCACAAATTATCGTGCACACGCAAAAAAACGTGATTTTTCCCGGATAAATCCCTATTCCTCATCCCTATAGGGAATTCGGGGATAAAAAGTGGCCTTTGTGTGTGTTGCTCCATAACCACCTCTATCGGTCAGCAAAAGTTCCATGACAATGAGTTCCACTTTCCTGTAGATTAGCCCTGAGAAATAGAAAGACAGACAGACAGAGAGACAAAAATTATAAAATTGTTTGTTTGTATTTTAGTATTGTGGAAATAACCATTATGCCCTTGAAATAACTCCGTTATTTTATAATCACAAACAGACACTTCAATTTTATTTATAAGGAGCAGTTAAATATCACCTTGCAATTTTGAATTATTTTTTGTTGTAAACCTAATGGATCTTTTTTTTTATCTTCTAGACATGATGTACAGTTTTCACTTTTGTGTTTTACATGTAAAAAAATAAAGGTTTATTTACGAAACTTATTCCTTATTCAATTGAATACATAAGATACGATGTGCATTTTATCAAAATGTGCAGTAAAAATGTACACTATCATTTATTACGTTAGATTTTAGAGATTAGAGACTTAATATACACTTATATACGGTTTAAAGGTTGGCAACGCACCCGTAGCTCCTCTGGCGTTGCAAGGAGTCGTGGGCGGCGGTGGTCGCTTACCATCAGGTGACCCGAACGCTCGTTTGTCTGATCTTTTCCATAAAAAAAGATACAACAGTCAGTGCAGAGCCGTCATCGTGGGCGTAGAAGTAGAAGAGCCGGATCCACCGCAGAATAGTCTGGTGCCCATCCCGGAAATTTTACTTACAACAAAATTTGCACGACACACATTTACACGAACATACTATAACATATATAATGGTACCAAAGCAAAGTGGGGAACGGAGTTTGAACACTAGGCTTTGCATATTCAGCTTTATACGGGATACAGCGTGAAGCTGAAATAAAAAAAAATAATAAAAAAAATACTAAATGAGCTAAAGATTAAATAATGAATATTGCTTAACTGTTTTCTTCTTCTTATAGAATAAAGTTTTCCTTGAGTGAAATTATAAATATAGAATGTGCGTGGAAGTACATACTATAATTAGCGATAAAAAAAAAATTGTTGTTGAAAGTTATATTGTTTTTATTATTTTAAATTATAGTGAACAAAGGTTCGCGACAGAGGCGAGCCGAGTTTGTTTTATGTATAAGGATATTAAAAAAAATTAACTAGCTTCACGCTGTATCCCGCACACAGCAGGGTAGGCAAGAGGAACCTAGTGCTAAGACACTCCGTTCCCTACTTTCCGCCGAATTTTGGACGCATTGCGTGCTGAGTGGCGGAACTCAACGCCGCGCTTTGCCTCGACACCAGAAAATGGAATTATAAATTTAAGTTTAATTAATTTTATATAGATGTGTTACGTAAATTGTATTTGTAAAGTAAATAAAATTAGAAGTAGATTAGAGAAGAGCCACAGGTGTGTGACTGTAAGCGCGACTGGCTGTGAGTTCGATCCCTACTCGAAGAAATGAAATATTTATTAAAATATATATTTTCATTTCTTCGCTCTGGTATCAAGACAAAGAGCGCAGTTCAGTTCCGCCACTGAATATGCAATGCCTCCAGAATTCGGCAGAAAGTGGGGAACAGAGTGCTTTAACATTAAGTTCCATATGCCTACCATACCTGTGTGCGAAATACAGCGTAAAACTGATTTCAAATAGATTTATTAAATTAGCATATATCGATTATATCGCAGATGGGTTCGATCCCCACTCGAGGAGATGAAATATTTACTTAAATTTATATTTTCATTTCTTCGCTCTGGCGTCGAGGCAAAGCGCAGCGTTGAGTTCTGCCACTCAACACGCAATGTCTCAAGAATTCGGCAGAAAGTGGGGAACGGAGTGTCTTAACACTATGTTCTCTCTGCCTATCCTGTTGTGTGCGGGATACAGCGTGAAGCTAATTTAATTTATATATATATATATATATATATATATATATATATATATATATATATATATATATATATATATATATATATATATATATATATATATATATATATATATATATATATATTTGTATGATTAAAATATATAATATTCTTTATTGTACTAAAATATACATAAGAAAACAACAATAAAACATTTAATTCACAAATATATATTTTTGAAGCACTATTATACAATATTTTATACAATAAAGTAAATAAAATGGAATTGTTAGTGGAGATTACCTTCACACATCATAACAGTTAAGTTTAAGTCGTAATTAATTCAACACAGAGATAAAGAACGATTTGATCTTCAAAGAGATATCAAGTATGATATGATAATACATTGATTTTTTGGTTTGTTCGTTCGTTTGAAATAAATCTAAATAAAAATGCCTAAAAACATCCTTTCCACGTGTACTGTGTAATAACGACATATTTACCAATTGTACATTTAGCTAATAATATATGTAACTAATTTAAAAACTGTACAGGAGTTAATATGCAATCATTACAATTATTTTACAAAGAATATTATGAATCCTTACCTAAATCAATAATTTAACATTTAAGGCTGTGTCTGAAGCAGTACATTAAATTATTAACTTATTAAAATATTAAGTGACATCAGCACATTTAACAGAGTTTTAAAAAACATAACATAGGTAAAAAGAACGTAATGTTACAAAAATATATACATATAATAAATAATTAGCTTTATGTATATTTTATGAACATCAAATAACAACATTGGTCGTATTTTTTAGTTCGAAACAATCAAAAATTCTTATAAAAATTGCGATAATGTCGTAAAAAAATCATATTAGAATACTACAGATTAAAGTAATAAAATAAATCATATTAGAAGTCATTATAGTTGTCAATCAATTCTGCTTATTAAATCAATAATCATGTATTTTAAGCGGGCGAAGCCGTGGGCGGGCCGCTAGTAATAATAATAAATGTCTATTGTATTCATGATTACAAAATATTTTATCAATTTTTAAGCAATAATGATAAAATAATAAATTGGTTTTAGATTAGATTAATTGGTGGCGTAACTATTGAATTGGTTTGCAGGCAATATAATTTAGTAATAACCCTTCCTTAGCAATCGGGAATAAAACTCTCCATTGTTCCCCCATGTTTCCCCATTTTTTAATGAATGTTTTAAAAACGTTAGTAAATATTTATTATTAGGCACATTTAAATTATAATACAAAGGTGCTACTAAATCAAATATGTAAAGTAATTTTTCCTTTTCATTTATTACGTAATAAATTTTTTATATTTCTTTATAAAGCTAAGGTGTGAACTTAAAACTACTTTTTATATAAAATTCCAATATAATACTTAATTTATAGTTTAGAATAATATTGTACCTAACTTTTCATTAACAGCAATAATATTCAAGCAAGATAGTTAGTACTTCTATGGAGATGGAGATAGCCAGATATATTACCACGGTTTCTTAAAAGGTATTTTCAGGTGAAAATTCAAACGAGCCTCAGCGGACCTCTGGAAGCACCGCTTCCTTATCTATGCTCTTTTGCTTTTGTTGTTTCTCTAGATACTATTCTTAGAATATTTTGATATTTTTGGTTGGTAATGTTATCAAGGGAGAGATTGCAAAAATACTAAGGATTATAATTTTTGGTTAAGTTACAATGTTTTCTTTTTCTAAATTTTTACTTAGAAGTTGAAAAATATTAAGTATGCAAAAAAATTAAATGCAATATTTTAAAAAATATATTTTAAACAAGGTGTGAAAATAAAATAAGTATTGCTGCTATAAATTTATATAATAAAATTTAAGCATAGATGATAAAAATACATTACATGTGAACTCAGCTGTTTAAATAATAGGGTTGAAATAAAGAAAAGAAATAACTATGTGTATTTTAATATTTACTTCACGGCGGGATCTCCGAGGTGTAGACCACAATCGACAACATGGAAACTCCCCGTTATACAATTTGAACTGCTGTCATTGGCCAAAAATAATACTGACTTTGAGACATCTTCACTTTTCGCTACTTTTCGTAAGGGCAGCTTCGATCCCATACTAGCATATAAGTCCTTATTACACTCTTCAGGTACTCCAGCTGTAATGAATAAATTAGTTTCTACGGGTCCTGGATTGACGGAATTCACTCTAACACCACTGGGAGCCAGGTGGAGTGCTAAGCATTTTGTGAACATGTCAAGTGCGGCTTTGGTCATGCAATAGGGCATCATAGTCGGCACTGGTACCGTTGAAACCACGCTGGATACGTTAACTATATTGCCCTTACTCTTAATCAAGAATGGAATAGCTTCTAGCGTTAGCATATATGTACCTCGGACATTAGTAGCGGCTATACGATCGTAATTTGCAACATCAGCCAGCACATCTGCCATGATGAGCATTCCAGCGTTGTTCACTAATACGTCCACACTCCCATACTTTCCTAAAGTCTCCTTGACAATACGAGCATCATCCTCTGCTTTGCTGATATCTGCGACGACGGTGAGAGGTTCTTGTCCACTTGCCTTTTTGCATTGTTCGGCAACTTTCTTAAGCTTTTCCTCATTTCGACCGACTAATGTCAACTTTGCGTTTGATTTGGCGAAGTCAAGGGCACAGGCAGCGCCGATGCCCCCACTTGCCCCCGTTATAATAACAACTTTGCCGGAGAAGTCCATTGTGATCGCGAGTACTGCACTAACTGAACAATTAAAGGACCAACTTGATATATAACGTTGCGCTAAAATGGCGTCATAGATAAGTCTGTAAGCAGATCTGTCTTTCTTTATAATATCGGATATGTACTATTTATTGACCTAAAATTATATTTTAATAATTTACTAAATTCTTATCTAAAAGTCATTTTATATACAAATACTTTTAAAACAAAAGAAAATTATTATGTAGATGACTTTAGTAAAATGTCGGTATTAACATATCTTATTTATTTATTTTATCTTCACGCTGTATTCCGCACATAGCAGGATAGTCAGAGATAGATAAATAGGGTACCTCGTTCACATTCTGTCTCCATTAAAACACTTGCATTTATCACTTTCCGCCGAAGTCTTGAGGTACGATTACATGTTGAGTGGTGGACCTTAAAATTAAAATATTAAGTATTTCATTTCCCCAATTGGAAATCGAACCCACAACCGTCGCGTTTACAGTCACACCCCGACGGCCTCAACCTTATCTCACGACCTCGTCTAGTCTTATTTTTTATTCTTTATTATGAAATGTATTAAATGATTATTATTTATAGTAAATATATTTTTTCCTTTTTATCGTTGTCATATAAAAAATTCGCATAATAAACATTGTAACGTCATGGTTTGGATAATTTCATTGTTTGTGTCATATATTATTGTAAAGGTAATTTTCATAAAATATATAGAATAAAATAAATGTGGCTGGATTGGTAATAGTTATTTATTATAACATCAAATGGACATAGGTATTTTTTTTTTATTTCGCAATAATTTTATTTTTTTTACATTTTTACTTGCAGTGCAGTTTTTAGTTACTTTTTTGTTGTAGTTTTACTTTTATTGTATTTCATATGTTGTAAATTTATTGTATAATATTTAGTTTCTGAAGAAATGTTTTTTTTAATCTCTGTTAAAGAAATGTAACATATGAAATGCTAGGTTCAAGTGTAATAAAATCATTTTTTTTACTATAGTTTGTGTGAATAAAATATTATATAAAATATTTAAAAAAACAGAACAGTCTAACGCTAGTTTTCTACTCTTATATATATTTGGCTTCTACTTGTAATCCAATTTTAGCGGAAACATGCTCTAGCCATCTTGCATTAAATAAATATAGCTTATTTGTGAATTAAGGCCGTCGTGGCTCAGGGGCACAAGGTGACAGTAACGCAACGGTTGTGGGTTCGATCCCTACTCGAGGGAGTTAATAATTATTTCTTAATATTTTTATTTCGTCGCTCTAGCACCATGGCAAAAGTCTGACGTTGAGATTCGCCAATCAACACGCAATGTTTCGAAAAAAAATCGGCGGAAAGTGGGTAACGGAGTGTCTTAACACTAGGTTCCCTCTGCCTACACTGCTGTATGCGGGATGCAGCGAGAAGCTGATTTTTGATTTATATGTGAATTGAATGTGATATATTGTAAAGAACGGGCTGGTCTACACAAAAATTAAATTGTTAAGTTAGACGTGAAGTTATATACTCACTAATACGTTAAAATCATTCTATGTTAAATAAGAATATAAATTATCTGCAAAAATAGATTTATATTAGCCTATTTATATTGATATTTATTTATATTGATATTAGCCTCCTGAATTCGGCGGAAAGTGGGCAACGAATGTGTCTTAATAAGAAAGGAGTTTCTTAACCTTGCCATTTTCGGGATGCAGTGTGAAGCTGAATATATGAATATATAGCAAGTATAATATTGGATAGTTTATATATATAATTAGTTACGTGGGGAACGAAGTGTCTTACCACTGTATTCAGTCTGCTTATCCCGCTGTGTGCGGGTTGCAGCGTGAAGTTGATAACAGAGTGTTTTTGTCATCACTACTTTAAGTGAAACCACAGTTTTAACAGCTCTATAAAAATCTAATAAAATTAAAACAAAACAGATTTTTTCAAAAATGCAAAAGTGATTTTTTCAAACAAAATAATTAATACAATTATCGTTGTAAAATAAAACGACATTTATCAAGAATAATGCACACAGACAAATCTATCAAAGCAATAACGATAGGTAATGGCGGCGATGGTGACGCTTCCACCCTGTGTAATTAATTATATGTTTTTAAAATTTGTGTTTTATTTCTGTCTTGAGGTTTTATATTATTTTTATA
>DWQW01013425.1:0-10252 GCA_018249695.1 Heliconius erato demophoon | reverse complement strand
CTCCCGAGTCTGAAGCAGACTCCATAACTCCTCCGTTATCGTCATTTGTTTTGGTTTTTTCGTTTTCAATATCCATACTAGTCCCACGAGTATGGGGGAAAAACGGTCCATCCAAGCAGTGCCCCCTGTACTTGGATAAGCCTAATACGCCACGGGTGTCGGCCGGTACCCTGGCGGGACCAGCAGTAGCGACTGATTTGCTTTGGTAACTAGGAAAACACTGCGTTGAGTTCTACCAGTCTTCTACAATGCCTCCAAAATTCGGCGGGAAGTGAGGGACGGAAATGTCTCAATGAGAACTGAGCGTCTTAACCTTAATACTAGGTTCCCCTATCTACCCTACTATACAGGATATAATGTGAAACTAAAATTTTTCACCCTAACTGACCTATTTAGTTCAGCTGGCTGAGCCCTCGATACTAGAATACAACGCACTATATCTCTTCGTATTTCTAGTTCAAAGGAGCAGTACGATGGCTCTCCAATAGTCGACTAAGTGATTTCCAATTCTACCTTCAAGATTACATGGATGTAGAGTTAAGATGCACCGTAAGGTATTTATAGAAAAGCCTTTGATAGTATAAATAATAATAATATAATTTATATTTCCATTTCTTCGCTCTAGTGACGAGAGAAAGCGCGGTGTTCTGTTCTGCCACTCAACACGCAATGCCTCCAGAATTCGGCAGAAAGTGGGGAACGGAGTGTCGTAGCACTAGGTTCCCTCTGCCTACTCTGTTGTGTGTGGGATAAAGCGTGAAGCTGATAAGTTTAAATTTAGTTAGTTTTTATGTAGTAACCAGTTAACAGTAAGCTTTTTTACTATATTAAGAAAAAAAGGCAACGACTTTTGGATTTTTAGGGTTCCGAACCTCAAAATATAGAAAAACGGAAACCTTATATTACATTGATTTCCGTTTGTCAAGGCCATTTATCTCATGATCGCGTGGAAGTATCGAGTTGAAGTTAATATCAAATATTTAAGTTTATATTGCTTGAAGCACAGAAAAAATCAAGCTTCAAAAATCAACACAATCAAAAGATACGATTTTTATTCATATTTTTCTGCATTTTGTATGAAATTGGCCTCCTAAAAAAAATCTATAGGATATGTCCCGTAGACCTACAGTTATTAAATTTAACAAAAATTAAGAATTTACAAAGCAATAAAGAAAAAG
Source organism: Heliconius erato demophoon (assembly GCA_018249695.1). NCBI lineage: Eukaryota > Metazoa > Arthropoda > Insecta > Lepidoptera > Nymphalidae > Heliconius > Heliconius erato. Next base: position 9,074 of record DWQW01013425.1, on the reverse strand, counting down.
GCCGAAAAGTGAAAAATTAAAGGTATTTTATAGGGAAAAAAAATTCTAACTTATATTTATAGACTGAGATAGCAATTAACCGATTTTTTATTATAACTTTTATTATTATCGGCTTCAGCCTATGTCCACAGGCTCACAGGCAGGTCACACATCCATAACCCTCTTCAAGCACTTACACTAACATTCACAATTTTAAATTTAAGAATATTTTAGGGACACTAATTATTTTTATTTCTTGGCTCTGGTGCAAAAACAGAACGTGAAAGTTGAATCAAGGTGCCAAAATTAGGTTCCCTCTGTCTACTCTGCTGTATGCGGAGTATATCGTGAAGCTAAAACACATACCATAAAGCATCGACGATTTTTAAAGAATTGAAATTGTTTTAGGAAAAGTTTGTATAAATGGAAAAATATTACAAATTTCTTTATTTATGTTTTCCAATTAAAACAAACATTATTTCCCCATATTTGAAAAAAAAAATGTACTTAATAAATAAATAAATAGTTTATATAATACATGTTTATTGTCTTCCCGTATGGTAAGGTAAAGCATAAGGATTAACTTCACTACCATATAAGAAAAATCTGAACACTAACTGTATCCTGTTTATAGTAAAATAAGGAAGCTAATTTTAAGACACTACATTTCTAGACATTAAGTTAAGCAGCGGAACTGAACACCGCGCTTTAAACGATCACTCTTCACCAAAATAATGATAAAATATATAATACCCTTAAGTATAACACTACAAAATAAAATAGACAGTCACTTCCATTGAACGTTGTACCGAAACACCTTTGTTTTCTGATCGGCCGGTTGTTCGCGATTACGGCAGTCTCATGATTCAGCAAATCCCGTCTACAATTGCCTACTATTTGTAACGGAGTCGAGTCGAGTCGAGTGAAGACAGCGACTTGTGACGTTTATTTGAACTGGTAGTCAATTGATCTTTGTACGAAGGTATTAGAGGGTAATAGCTTCACGCTTTATCCCGCATTTAGCGGGGTAGACGGAGGGAAACTTGTGTACGCTCCGTTCCTTATTTTCCACTCAATTTTTGAGATATTGAGTTATATTGAGTGTAGCGTGGTGGAACTCAACACTGCATTTTATTTTGTTACTGGAGCGAGAAAATAATGCATTTCTCTGGGTTGGAATCGAACCACGACCATCGCCTTTACAATCAGCCACTGTGAGCCGATGACGATAACGGTCTGAACGGTACGGCTATATTTCAGATGTAGAAACATTTATATTATTTTAATTTTCTTGCTCTGATAAATAAAGCACAGTATTAAATTTCGTCACTAAGTCTCGAATACGACAAAAGAAAGAAAGAAAGAAAATGGAGTGTCTTAACACTAACTTTGTTAATCCTATACGCACGTTTCATAAAAAATTGAACCCAAGACTTTACTCCAAGTGCTATATTAACACAAGGACAAGGAAAAATACAACGCTTGTCAACAAAATGCTCATTTCGTTCATCCGGACCGGTTAAATTAAGCAGAAGATGCTTAATTCATCTGAATTAGGGATACACGAATAAAAGGAAGTATGTAAATAGCATTTTTCTATTCAGTGATAAAGGTGTTTAGTAACGTGACGGTTATTTAAATACCAGTTAGAGAAATTCGTTTTTTTTTTCAGTTTCACGCTCTATCCCGCATGAAGCAGGATAGGCCGAGGCAGCCTAGTGTTATGACACTCTGCACCCTACTTATCACCGAACGATAAAAGCATTGCATGTTGGCTTTGCCTCGATCCAGGGGGAAAATGAAAATATGAAATATGAATATGAAATATTTCATTTTACTTGAGTGATAATCGAACCCATAATTTGTCGGGTTTACTGTGACACCCGTGTGCCGCTGTGCTACGACTGACCTGAAGAAATTAGATAGTTTTTCGAATGTGAGGTTAATGCCGCTACTAGCTTCAACAGCTTCCCGCTCTAGTAACGAGACAAAGTGCGGCGTCGAATTCCGCCACTCCACATGAAATGCCTTCACAATTCGGCGGAAATTAGAGAACAAACGTGTCTTAACTCCTGTCGAATTCCCAGTTTTCCAGTTTAGTTACCCTATTATACGCGAGCTGCGACATTTGCTGCAGCTGCAGCGATTGAATATAAAAAATTATGAAATATACGGAAATTAAATATTTAAAAAAAAAGTCTATCCGTTAGCAAGAAGCCTAATTATAAAAGAAATGTCGTTACATACACAAACGGTTTCCAAAGCGGTGGTTCATAAAAAGGTTCACATCTAATTTACAGAAGGGTACGTTCAGAAATATCTAAAATGAGTACAGGGGGTGGGGCAGAAGGGTAGTGAAGGGGGGAGGAAGGTTCCTTAATTGCTTAATTTGTTAAAACACCTGCCAAGGGATCTAACAACCTGTTTACCAAGGTACCCTGAATTGTAATTATTTTATATTATAATATTATGATTTTAATATTTGACTTTTAATATTTAGTTACACATTACGTATAGGGTCGTGGCTGTAAAAGAAATGGTTCTGTTTTAATTATGGGGAATTATTTTTACTTCTTGTAGACAAAAGGCGACTCTGAGTACCGCTGCTCAAGTGAAGAGTCTCGTAAATTCTACAGAATTTATGAATTGTGACATTAGGTTCCTTCTATATATCCTGCTATGCAGAAACATCAGGACTGTAAATAAACATATTCAAAGTCAAAGTTAAAATTGTTGATTTATAAAATAGTGATACAACGTCAGTCAGACGCTGTGTCACTGCTACGACGGTCTGAATTAATCTAAAATTATTTTGAAATAAAATATTAATTAAAAAATCTTTTTAAATAATAATATTATACAAATCAAGCCCTTTCATGTTATCACACGATCTCCATATTAAAATAGGTCATGTTATCCATTTTAAATAGTTTGTATATATTTTTGTAATTCGCCATTTTATTATGGCGGCGGCCATTTTGTTAACTATTACAATATGATATATGCATTTTGATTACGAACTGAAGTCAATAGAATCGAATCGTAAAATTTTTGCCTATTCGATCACTAAGAAGTGGGACAAAGTGAGCTTTCATATTATTACATATACTAACACAATTATTCAAATTACGCGGCAATATTAAGTTGTAATTACTATTTAGTAATCTACTAATAATACTATTCTGTATCTCGCACACAGCAGGGTAGGCAATGGGAACCTAGTGTTAAGATACTCCGTTCCCCACTTTTCACCGAATGCTGGAGTGGCGGAACTCAACGCCGCGCTTAGCCTTTACACCAGAGCGAAGAAATGAAAATATAAATGTAAATAAATATTCCTCGAGTGGAGATCGAACCCACAACCGGCTGGCATCAACCCTTATAATTTTAATTATTTTAAATGATTATACTTATATGAAAAAATCACAATAAAATGTTCTCCTACAATACTAAAATACGACAGATATCTGTAAAAAAGAAACGATATTCAATAATGAAGAATAATTTGACTTTAAATACTCAATCCTTTATTAATAAAGGAAAAAATGTTTAATTTTTGAATTGTAATCACAATTTCAACACAAAGAGATTCAGTTTCAAATTTACAATAATATTATGGGTAGTCTGAAAAGTTTTAAATTCAATAAGACCGGACTCTAGGGCTTTTGTAGAGCTTTATGTAGAGTGTGGAAACTGTGTATAATTATTAGGTAGTTGGTGCTGGGTAGTACAATAAATATAACATAAAATAAAAAATCATCTTCACGCTGTATCCCGCATACAGCAGGGTAGGCAGAGGGAACCTAGTATTGTGTTGCCTTGGTTCCAGAGCGAAGAAATGAATTTATTATTTTTGTATGAATTTTCCCTTGAGTAGTGTTTGAACCCACAACCGTCGCGTTATAGTCACATCCTTGTGCCCCTGCGCCACGACGAGAAATTCTGTACATAAAGATGATGCACGCTGTTATGCATTGCTGAAAGAAACTTAGTGTTATGACACTACTTTCCCCACGCACTGGCCAATGTTTAAGACATTGCTTGAATATTGGAAAAACTCTACGTGGACTTTTGTTTTGTAACAGAGCGATGTAATAAAAATAAGTCAATGCCTCGAGTGAGCGTCGAACCCATAACCGCCTTTTTTACTTCAGACGCTATGCCGCTGAGCCACGACGGCCAAAATTTTCCATAGTATTTCTTTATAAATTATATCTCCAGATATATTCTTAAAAAATGGCAGAAGTGATATAAATTAAATCTAGTAGTCTAGTAGGGCACTTACTTTGCAAAATGATAATTATATAATATATGTAAATAAATAATTTTAGAAATTTGATTATAATGTTAAGTAATAAGTGGCGGAACACACTCTGCTTTGTCTTTACTTAGTGAGGAAATGAAAATAATTTACTTTCTGGAGCTGGAATCGAATCCACAAGCGTCACGTTACAGTCAGACACTAAGTGACTTAAAAGTTCAAAATTAATGTAGTCATACATTCTGAATCTTTTTATTTTTAGCTGTTTTTGAGGATATGAAGAAAAAAACATTTAGCTACACTCTGCATCCTGCACATAACAGAATAGGTGGTGCAGCCTAAGTAATCCAGTGCTAAGACACTCCGTTTTCATTAAGACACTTCTCCACGTTCCACTGAATTCTAGAGGCAATGCCGATGGAACTGAACGCCACACTTTGTCTGTTTTGATTGTTTACCAAAGAATATCAAAATAATATACTGCTTCGAGTGGAAATCGAACCTCAACCAACGCATTTACAGTCACAAGCTTCTGCACCAGCTATCTGGCTTCAAATTACAACATTTCTCCATAAAACGCGAAGTATCCCACCACCACACCAGAACCTTAATTTCCTTTGGAAGCCGAGTGGTGAAAAAAATGATTACCATATAAATTGAATGCAGCCCTTGCGGACCTGCGGACGTGATTATATTCAATCTTAAATTCGATTTCTTTAGGTGTCCGCGTCTGGTTAGCATTTCAAATTACTAATGCATATTTATATAAATGATAATACAGTAGTAATAAATGTGAGAGACTACCTTATTTGTATAGAACATGTACTGTGCTGGGTTTAATTATTAGGTTCTTATTTGAAATAACGTTCACAGGCGATGTAAATATTGTAAAATTGTAAAGAAAAATGAATTTTACGTTTTTGGCGTTGCAGGGTATGTGGAGGGAACCAGGGAAGTAAGTATCAAGGCACTCCTAACCCGAATTACTGGTTTATATAAGATATGTAGAAAACGCCGCGCTTTGTCAATTAGAACAGAGAAATGAAAATAATTGAGGCAGGGATTGAACTCGCTTCCTCTGTTTTTACGATCAGACGCTGTGCGCCGTAGCGTAAATCTTTATTTATATTTTTTAACAAGCTTTTATTAGGTCGAGCTGTAACTATGTAATAAAATCTATGAGTCTCGATCATAAAATCATCTATGAATTTACGAATTACACGCAGTCCTAATTATTGTATCATCATGAAACTCAGCAATTGTATGTGGAATTAGATGATAATACAATATTATGGTTCCATCGAGCATCATCAGACTATGAAGGAGTGGAAGATGGCTGATGGAACCTTGGTCTACCTTTACATACTAGTTCATACATATCGAGTATGTGCTCATTACGTTCGTTCTTATAAGAGAGTTCATATATATTTTACTTTTTCAGAAAAAGTATAAAAATTAAACGCGCGCCTCTTTGAATTATATAAGCGGTGTTATCTATCAAGCGAAATTTTTATACGCTTGTTATAATTTATTTTAAAACTTAGTGGTCATAGCGGTTGAAAGCCCTTGGTCCCCAAGAGAGATTTTTATTTGTGTGGATTAGTATAGAGCGTGTTGAGTGGCGGAACTCAACGCCGCCCTATATCAACAAATATAACTATATACATCAAAACATTTAGAAACAAATCAGCTTCACGCTGTATCCCGCACACAGCAGGATAGGCAGAGGGAACCTAGTGTTAAGACACTCCGTTGCCCACTTTCTGCCGAATTCTGGAGGCAATTCGTGTTGAGTGGCAGAACTCAACGCCGTGCTTTGCCTCGAAACCAGAGCGAAGAAATGGAAATATAAATGTAAGTAAATATTTCATCTCCTCGAATGGGGATCGAACCCACAACCAGTCGGTTTTACAGTCACACTTTGTGCCCCTGCGCCACGACTGGCCTCAATTTATTTATTTATTAGTTATTTATTTTATTTAGAAACAAAGTCACGAACTTAATTGACGATAAAACGAAAAGGAGCTCGCTGATTACACGTATTCATTATTAAAAGAAACTCATCTAAGAAGAATCTCGTTACTCCCGAACTTCGCCGAAAGTTGCCGAAGTATCACGAAGTTGTGTTCTTTGATACAGCCCGCAACTATCGGGTAAGTTTTACTATTGGGCTGTGGAATAAGAACGGGGAGGTAGCGTTTCTTAGCCTCACTCTTTATCCGACACATAGGAGGATAAGCAAAGAGAAACTAGTGCTTAGACACTGTTTATATTTAGACACTTCCGTTTCTTACTTTCCGCCGAATTATGGAAGTATTGTATTTGAGTGGCGGAGCCCAGAGCGATGAAAAGAATTTTCTTTACGAGGCAAAAAAGAGAAAAAGAATTTTCTTTTAGATTTTTTTCGAGTGGCAATCGAACCCACAACTAGTCGTGTTTACATTCACTTGTTCCCCTGTGCCACGACTGGCAAGATTTTAATGTCTATGTCGAGTAATACAATTTCTATTTTGTATCTTCCAAATCAGGAAAATTTGCTTTGCTTCCTAAGGATTTGAATCAATGACAAACTTTTAAGTGGTGAAAGCAATCTTCACTACCGATTGACCATTATCATTTAATCACTAATTCCAATTGGGTAGAATTACTTTCGGGTCTTCGCTCTGGTAAATGCAACATTGAATTTCGCCACTCAAAACAGGTTCATGTAGAAAGTAGAGTGTCTAAACACTATGTTCTACCTACCTACGAAATAACAAAATAGTAGATATAATTATCTCAAATTTCTATTATTTTTACATCCTGACTGCTTCTCCTTTAGGCCAGCTCCTGCAAACGAGATCAAAGCATACTGTCTACGACATCATTAAATGACGGCCATGTGAATATATTCTTACTCTACATCAATTTTACTCTATTTCTCTATAAAATAAGCTCTATTTTCCTTTGGCAAATTTCCTTTTTGCTCTTAAAGAATGCTCGTGATTGCTTATAGGTGCGTTCAATGTGGATAAAATAGAGTCCGAAGATGATTGTGTTTATTCTAATTTTGACCTTATTGCTTTAGTTATAAGGGTTAATTGGTCATAAAATTAATAGTTACTAAAGCTACCCTTTTGATATTCTAGTATTAGTGTAAGGAATATTGTTGAAATGGAAATTAGCTCTATGTTTGTACGAGTGTACGAGCAAGAGTACGAGCTCGTACATACTTAGTTAAATAAATAAATCAGCTTCCCGCTGTATCCCGCACACAGCAGGGTAGGCAAAGGGAACCTAGTGTTAGGTTAAACACTCCGTTCCCCACTTTCTGCCAAATTCTGGAGGCATTGCGTGTTGAGTGGCAGAACTCAACGCCGCGCTTTGCCTCGACCCCAGAGCGAAGAAATGGTAATAAAAATTTAAATAAATATTTCGTTTCCTCGAACCCACAACCAGCCGCGCTTACAGTCACACTTTGTGCCTCTGCGCCACAACCAGCCTCATTATGTTTTTCGCGAGCGAGAATCGAACCCACAATCGTATCTCTAACAGTCGAATTCACCCTCAATTTTATATTAAAAATTAAATCTAAAAATCTATATATACACCAACTCATAAAACATCCCATAGGATCTGTCACAAACTCTTGGAATCCTCAATATCCTTTACTCCTCCTTTACAAGAAAAGTTCGGTGAAACAAACTAAACATCACTTTTAATCAAGTAAAAGGGAGCTTTAGACAATGTAACTGTTTCGTATTTCGTATTAAGTACAGAAAGGTGTTCAACTTTGTGCTTCTTTGTAGTCTCCAATAACTGAGAAGATGAGATAGAGTACTGGCTGTGTGGTCCGTTTGCTTTGCTTGAATGTTTTTCTCGTTTTTTTTTTCTTTTTAAAATAAATTATGCTTTCATAACATAGCTGGTAGGCAGAGAGAATATAGTGTTAAAATACAACCGTTCTCGCCTCAATCTTTGCCTAATTTCGAGACATAGCGTGGCTGAGATCTCTTAAGCACAATATAGTATTGGAAAGTATGTAATTATTACAAATATTTAAAAGAAAATTATATTCAATAAAAATAAATTTAGAATTTAATTTTTAAATTCATACAAATATTATCATATTGCACAGCAGCTTTTACTAATAAAACAAAAAGTTATCCCTTATTATCCAATTTTTAAGTTAAACTTCTCTTCTCCCATTACTCATATTAAGAGAAGTTAATTAGAAAAAATATATAATTTTTCAATGCCTCCAGAACTTGGCGGAAAGTGAGGAACGGAGTGTCTTAACACTAGGTTCCCTCTGCTGTATGCTGTATGCGGGATACATCATGAAGCTGATTTTTTTATCTAAAAGACTTTATACTCCGCAAAAGTATTACGTTCAAACGAATCATACAGTAACAAAAGGTTTGCTCCGCTTACAGCGCGGCGGCTTAATTTTCCTGCGCTTGTCCAATAACCCCTCTTTAAGTTTATATGAATTTTCAAAATTAAAATTTGATAATTTTATATAATACTAGTCGTGGAATACAGCTTTGGTGCTTGGATTTCAAGACATAGAGTGGAACTTTCTGTTTTTTTCCGTCTCTATCTCTATTATAGAAATATGTATCTGTATCGCACACACAGCTTGTAACTGATATCCCAAACCCTTTGAAAATATTAGAGACTGAGAGAAGTTGTTCTTGTGTCAGTTAAAAAAAAAAAATAAAAAAATAAAAAGTATTTTTATTGACAACATTCATAATTATACATTTTATGGGCTACTAACTCCTAAATAAGCATAAACTGTGTTTTAGAAGCTAGTGACTTCCCTGTTTTAAACATAAGCTTATATTATTGT
>DWQW01013424.1:0-10254 GCA_018249695.1 Heliconius erato demophoon | reverse complement strand
AAATGGCGGGATAATTTTTTTTAATTGCATTTTCAGAATATCACATTTAATGATATTAAAAAACGCCAGTTCAACATTCAGAACAGCCAAGGAGGTTTGAACTTTGATTACTAAGAATACATTCAAATTTACTACGAAAATACTTTTGCCCCAATCTATTTATTATTATTTAGGACTATGGTCCCTTGAAGCACAAAAAATATCGAGTTTCTTAATCAATACCATCAAAAGATCAAATATTAATGCATCAATTTTTCTGCATTTTGTGTGAAATTCGTTACGTAAAAAAACCTATGGGCTACTTCCAGTGGACTTACAGTTATGACATTTGAAGCAAAGTGAGCACTTCAAATCCAAAAAGTGAAAAATTAAAAATATTATATAGCCTCGGTGTGCGATTCCGACTCGCACTTAGCCGATTTTTTTATTTAACATTGAGGCCGGTCGTGGCGCAGCGGCACAAGGTGTGACTGCAAAACCGACTGGTTGTGGGTTCGATCCCCACTCGATGAGATGAAATATTTACTTAAATTTATATTTCCATTTCTTCGCTCTGGTGTCGAGGTTAAGCGCGGCGTTGGGTTCTGCCACTCAACACGCAATGCCTCCAGAATTCAGCAGAAAGTAGGGAACGGAGTGTCTTAACACTAGGTTCCCTCTGCCTACCCTGCTGTGTGCGGGATACAGCGTGAAGCTAATTTAATTTTTTTTTAATAAATACGATAATTTTTCTTTAATTCTATTATTACCGTAATTTACGTATATTTATATTATTTACAGCATTATTTCTGAATATTCCCTTTATATTCATAGTTGTCACTGTAATTAAGAGGAAGTCATTTGTTTTTGTTTCCTATTACCGATTGTATTAAATGGCGGTAGTGTGCTGTGTCTTTTCCGGTTGTTTTCAAATAAAAGCACAAATGACACCTTATTCGTGTGAGCTCCACTGATTAGCGTACGCAGGGCATTCCCTTGTAATCGCCAACTTTTCGAACGAGCGTCCATCAAAACTCGTACGGTTTCTTCAGGGGCGCCCCTTTCGCCCGGTGACGCTGTCAAGACCATTCCAGGTCAACAGCAATAAAGCCAATACAAGAAAAAAAGGCATTTGTGTTTTTGTATTATACTTTCAAAAATATGGTCATGGAAAATTGTTAGTAGAATACGTTTTAAAGTTATTGTTATTATTATAAATTGAATTATTTAATTGTGTGGGTGACAGGAGTGAACAAAATAATGACCAAAGCTGGATTCTGATCTGTGAGATTTGTTAGTTCGCCCGACACTATAATAGAGTCTATTATATTAAAAAAAATCAGTTTCACGCTATATGTCACACACAGCAGGGTAGGCAGAGGGAACCTAGTGTTAAGACACTCCGTTCCCCACTTTCTGCCGAATTCTGGAGGCATTGCGTGTTGAGTGCGTTTAACCTCCACAACAGAGCGAAGAAATGGAGACATAAATTTAAGTAAATATTTCATCTCCTCGAGTGGGGATCGAACCTACAACCAGTCGGTTTTACAGTCACACTTCGTGCCGCTGCGCCACGACTGGCCTTTATTATATTACTTTCGTAATTTTGTTTCCGATAAGTTAATCACTACTTACTTTAGTGCAAAGGTTAAGATGATTACGATAACGTTATTTACATTATCGTGGTAGGTCTTTGATACATACCTAAGTGTGATTTACTGTGTTTTGATAAGCATTTATAAAATATACTGATAACAACTATACATCCGGAATTCACTTATTTGTTACTGAGTTAGCTATAGTTTTCAATGAGATGCTCTATAAAATTTAAATTTATAAAAATAATTAAGAATTCCCATATTCTGCTGGTAGTTATAGATAGGCCCATATTATAATTTTCACACCTTGTACATTAGTAATAAAAATGCTATGTTTGTATAATTTAAATAATGGGTTAAATATTTCCAAAAAAATATAATACTACATATACGATTAATTCGGTTAAATAGTTTCATTTAAAATCAGTTTCACGCTGTATCTCGCATACAGCAGGGTAGGCTGAGGGAACCTAGTGTTAAGACACACAGTACCCCACTTTCCGCCGAGTTTAGTTTCATTTAAAATGTGTAATAATCGTGAAAATCAAAGATCTTAATTTTACTGCAATTTCTCGCTTCGGCAACATACAGGGTTTTCTAGTCAACCCGTTTTATGCAAGAAACAACAATATTTATTGCATTCACTTGCATAATCGCGGAAACCTCGATTCTAGCGATTTAAGTGCGTTCTGGGGACCAGGGACACTATTGTAGCGTCCCGTTCGTGAATATTTAGTAGAAAATTATATACTATTTAAAACAAGTATATTCACTTTAATAAAAAACTTTTTATATGTTTTTTTTTAAATAATAAATAGTCAAAGTAAAATTGGATGTAGTGATTTCAAGAAAAAAATGTGTCAAAGATTCTATTTCCAAATGTTTGAACTTTATTTGCCATAAATACGTATAAATACAGCAAAAATTTTACATATACCATTTATATATAGCCACGACTGCCTAATTAACATAGTTAAAATATTAATAAATCAAAGACGTTAAGACGTAGGACAGCAGGCTTAATATGTAAGGATTAAATTGATTTAGATAACAATAATATGACATTTTAATTATATAATACTTTTTGATTGACTTTCTTTGCTCGATGTAATATTTATTTTAAAATTTAAATATTATAATATTATATAATTTATATTCTAAATAACATTAAACAGAAATATATAAAAAAATCAATTTAAACTATGGTGGCTCCGTCCGTATCACGATTCATTCACGAAGGTTTTTTTTTTTAAAAAAACAGCTTCACGCTGTATCCCGCATATAGCAGGGTAGGCAGGGGGAAACTAGTGTTAAGACCGAGTACTGGAGGCATTGCGTGTTGAATGGCGCAGCTCAACACCGCAAGGTCGAGGCAAAGGTTTTTAAATCTATGAAATTAACACTGTAAATGACAAACGCCCTTAACAAATGATGAAATATGTTAACCGATTGAGAATGTAAGTTTGATCGCATTATAACATTGCAATGTCGATTTAATCATTTACACCATAGACGTATATCGATAGATATATGAGTTTTACGTTAAAGTTTATCTTCATTTGTTAATATGTAAAGGAAAGGAGTAGTATTTTTTGTCCTCTTCTATGAATTACTTTAAAAACATCTAGTGTAATTACTTATTTAGAAAACCGACCAGGTCGGCTTCCAGGAGGCGCGGGTTCGAGTCCCGCTACGTTCAACTTTTTATAAGTCTTCTAAATAAGTAATTTTGTTTCCTATGTGTGGAATAATACATTAAAAATTTTCAAAAATATCTAGCGTAATATTATCATAAAAATATATTCCAGATTTCTACATCTCATGCCAAGTCATTTAATATTTGCTATAAAATTAGCAAAACATTTTATTTTTTACCTTGAATAACCTCTGAAGAGGCGTTAAATTTAAAAATTCTGCTTTTTTATAGTGCAATAGTGTATAATAGTGTAACTAACATGAATTAACTGCATAAATATTTACTTCGTATTTTATTAATATATAGTATTTTTTTTATATTTAATTATATCAATAGTAAGTTAAGGCCAGTCGTGGCGCAGCGGCACGAAGTGTGACTGTAAAACCGACTGGTTGTGGCTTCGATCCCCACTCGAGGATATGAAATATTAACTTAAATTTATATTTCCATTTCTTCGCTCTGGTGTTGAGGTTACACGCGGAGTTGAGTTCTGCCACTCATCACGCAATGCTGGAGGCATGAATTCGGCAGAAAGTGGGGAACGGAGTGTCTTAACACTAGGTTCCCTCTGCCTACCCTGCTGTGTGCGAATTACAGCGTGAAGCTGATTTGATTTGATTAGATTATTTATTTTAATAGTAATTAAAATATATCGCAATACCTTATATTAATGGTCGAGCAAGAATACATTAACAAAGTTGAGACGGATTGGTGGCAAAAGTTAGGCTTAACTCCAGATGGGAAACATTAGTTATGTTTCCTTTTTGTTGAATAGCTAACTAATTTTATTGCATAGTTGATTACTTATTACTTTTTTTTTTCATTAAAAAATGACGTCTAATGAGATATGAAATAAAATTATTGAAGCTAGTCGTAGTGCAAATGGCGCAGGGGCACAAAGTGTTACTTTAACCGCGATTGGTTGTGGGTTCCATTTTTACTCGAGGAAATGATATATTTAATATATCTATAGTTAAATCAGCTTCACGCTGTATCCCGCACACTGCAGGGTAGGCAGAGGGAACCTAGTGTGTTAAGACACTTCGTTCCCCACTTTCTTCCGAATTCTGGAGGCATTGCGTGTTGAGTGGCAGAACTCAACGCCGCGCTTGTTCTCGACACCAGAGCGAAGAAAATAGAAATATAAATTTAAGCAAATATTTCATCTCCTCGAGTGGGGATCGAACAAACAACCAGTCGGTTTTACAGTCACACCTCGTGCCGCTGCGCCACGACTGGCCTCAAACTAAATACTAAAATATATATATAAATTACCATTTTACATTGCATAATAACGTTCACTCCCAAAACCCGTACATTTCACACAAACCGTAAAGTACATGTTTTATCACCTTCCATATCCGAACCCTCATTTCAGATAACCATAAACTTTAAGCTAACAATAAAAGGCACCGGTAATGGTGGAAAAGGTGCTCGATGTGGAAATCATTGTTACCTTTAAGGGAATTTTAGTGTATTCGGTTCGTTTTAGATGTAAATTTACAAAATTTAATTAAGACAAATAGTACTGAGGGTACTATCGCGATATTAGGTATATAAAAAAACGAGATGTTTAAGTTTTTGAAAATTTATCCTTCAATATAACAGCTTCACGCTGTGTGTGGGTAGGCAGAGGAAACTTAATTAGACTCCGCTGAATTTTGAAGACATTGCGCGTAAAGTGGCGGACCTCAACGCCGTGCTTTGCTTCGACATCAGAGCGAAGAAATAAAAATATAAATTTAAATAAATATTTCATTTCCTCGAGTGGGGATCGAACTACCAGTCAAATTTACCATCATACTTTGTGCCCCTGCGCCATGATTACCCTCCTTTCGATATAACGATGCGAGAAAACAATTTTAATATTTTTAACGTTTTTAAAGTGCTGTTATAGAAAAGTATAACATTTTAGCGTAGCGGGAATTAACCTCATCTTTTAGACCTTCCGTCTATTGTGCATTTTACATTATAATGATTTTTCTTTTCTTTTTAACCTTTGTTTAATATACATCATACGCGTAAATGAGATTTATAATAAAATATTCGATTTTTTTTCAACTTCACGCTGTATCCTGCATGTAGCAGGGAAGGCAGAAGAAGCCTAGTGTTAAGACTCTCCGCTCCCCACTTTCCGCCGAATTCTGAAGGTATTGCGTATTGAGTGCCAGGATTGAACACCGAGCTGACCCTCGACACCAGAGCGAAAGAAATGAAAATATTAAATATTTCATTCTCTGTGTGAATCGAACCCACAACCTGTCGCATTTACAGTTACACGCTTGTGCTCCTGCGCCGAACTCACATTTTGATTCCCGCTCATTTCGCTCTGGTGGTTCACTCGAGGCAAACGCGGCGTTGAGTTCGGCAGAAAATAGTGTGTCTTAACACTTGCCCATCATGCTGTGAGCGGGATAAAGCGTGCAAATCTCACATTTTTTAAATAATGAAACGTGAATTAAGTTAATCTTGGAAACGAATTTGCTTCAAAATAAATTTTGGCCAGCTTAGCGGCGGGAAAGTAAGAAGTAGAAATCCAACAAAGAATTGCGCACTGCGACGTTCATTTTAGATGCCGCTAATTCAGTTGGGTTTTATTAAAACAATAGACAATAGTGCAAACAAGGCTTTTATTAAGTGAACAAATTGTGTATATCACTTTGTTGTTTGAAATGTACGCGTAACAGAGATCTTTTTATATTGTAGCTTTTTTTTGTATACAATGGAATTTAGCGTTGTACCTTTTTTCACATACAATGGAATTTAGTGTTGTATTTACACAAAAATATTGAAGTACGTAAAGTTTATAGCTTGTATAATTATTGTTTTGGCAACAGCTATCGATATTTAAGGGAAATATAATCTTGTTGTTACAGAGTTAAGAAAAAATATAGAGTTTTAAAATCAAAATTATGAAAAAAAAAATAAACAGTTAAATTAAACCTAAAAATACGTCCAAATACTAAATATATCTGTATATATTAACCAAAAAAAGAAAATTCCATTCCATTTAACAACATCGAAGTCCCAGTAATCGACATTCAACAGTTACTCGTTATCGACAATTATAAATAATTGATAACGTATGGGTGCCGAATACGGGTTACTTATAATAAAATTAAAAAAAAATGCTATATTATGTAAGAAGTTCTTATTATATTGTTACTAGACAGTATTTTTGTCTTAAAGCATTATTGGAGGATTTCTATATTTTATGGCTGCTGTATAAATGGAGGAAAGCAGTTTAGAGGAACCAGTTATAATATATATATAATTATATTTAACATATATATATATATAATTATAACATTTATTATTTGGATAAAAATAAGCTAGTCTTGAATTAGTTAAATAATATCTATAGCCATTCATAAAATAAATGTACATAGAAATTGCTGTCATGGTATTTAAAAATATTGAATCTAAAAGTATTATGCTAGATATCTCGGGCGAACCAACAAAACAGACACAGAATCCAGTTTTGGTAATAGTTTTATTCACCCTTGTTACACACACTTTAATTCTGCTTATAATTACAATGACTTAACTAACTTAACTTCTTATAATAATTTTTTTTTTTTTTGTAAAACTTATAATTATAAGAAGAATCAGAGAAAAATTACTTTACAAACTATAATGCAAAACCACCCTAGTCTATGTTTTACAATAGAACGAATGAGAGTGCCGTGTCGTTTGTGCGTTTATTTGAATTCTTCCGGAAAAGACACTGCGCTCTGCTGACACTTAATACTTAGTCTTGCTATAGACATATTTACAATTTTAAAAATATTTTTCCTTGTAACTATTACAGTATACATATACCATATTTTAATTTAAAAAAAATCGTTCAATTTCAACTGAATCCCATAATCAGAATCTAACCAAACCAAACTATCCTTACAGTGTATCCTTTCAAATAATAAAAGAATTAAGTTATTCGTCTGTTTGTCACGCACATATATAATGCAAATTTAAAAGACATAATTTTCTCACAGATACCATTGTCAGAAATTAAATTGAAAATTTATTATATAAAATTTTTGTATATTTTATTTTCATATTTCAAATAAAAAAAGGGACCACATGGGCAGCACTAGCTTTCAAATAAAAAAAATCATCAAAATCGGTTTACCACAAAGTTCTGAGGTAACCAACATAAAAAAATACAGTAGAATTGATAACATCCTTTTCTTACAGAAGTCGGTTAAAAAATAACATTTACGAAAATAAGAAAATACAACGAACAAACGTATAACAATTACATATTTTACTATTCCAAAATATTCCAAATTTCACTGTAATCGTTATTCGAAAACAAAATCAAATGACCTCCTTTTAACGATCAGTGATATCTATGAATGTAAAGTAGATATTTAATAGTAATAAAAATTAATTTGTTATTGTTGAATTTAGGAAGTATATACGTATTTATAATTTAATATTGAAATATCATTACATATTTATATGCGATACTGGTGCCATTACGATAACTATTTTCTTAAAAAAAACACGCAAAAAATAGTTATTTTCCAAAATTTTCTATAAAAGTCTAATATAAAAGCCCTAAAGGCTTTAAATTTTGTAAAATTCATTTACTGCTGGAAAGACCTGTACATGTGATAGACAGTGATGAACGACTAGACATGTTGAAACTATTAAAGCCATGTATTAACTTTGTTTTAATTATTTTCAGCTTTACGCTGTATCCCGCACACAGCAGGGTAGGCATAGGGAGCCTAGTGTTAAGACACTCCGCTTCCCACTTTCCGCTGAATTCTGGAGGCATTGCCTATTGAGTGGCGGAACTTAACGCTACGCTCAACGCTCTCGACGCCCGAGCGAAGGAATAAGAATATTAAACAATATCATTTCCTCGAATGGGAATCGAACTCACAACATCTCGCGTTTATAATCACACACTTCCACCTACGCCACGACTGGCCTAATATAACTGATATTCCTTTTATTTGTTATATCTAATGGATACATCCATCAAGCCGTAAGCTTATACCGAGAAAATGTTATATTGCCGTTCAATACTACGAACCGATACAAAGCAATTTTATAAATGTCTAAATTTAATCCAAGTTCAATCACAATCCGCACATCCGTATCGGTAATCTCTTTGATATTTTATATTGTTAGTTATATTTTTATTTCGCATCATGTAAAATAACAGAATTTAGTTATTTGTTTGGTTTAATAAATATTTTTATCAATGCTATAAAATAAGCAAGCTCTTCTTAGCTTTTTAATAGGTATTTTTATGTTTAGAAATTCTTTACGTTAGAAGATCATTACTTGGAAAAATGTACTTATAAATTTTTCATGTAAGTGAAAAAATTTTTTAAAAATTTTAATAAAGGTTAAGTGCGAATCGGACTCGCACACCGAGTCACACTTCCGTACCAATTTCAGGACTGTTGATCACCGGGTCACCATTGTATACTATATAAAATTTTATAAAAATAGATAAACTTAAGTTTGCCTACATATTTACTAATTTTGTATGAAATTAACTACAAATATAAATTTGTAATGATTTTTTGTTATGAAATACCTATACTACCTTTTTCACTTTTCGGGCTGTTTCCTTTATTTGTATAGTAAGTTTTCACTTTTAACCAAATTGTAATTTTAAACAAGACGTAGTGATAAATGATTAATAAATGTTCGTATCTTTTGATTGCGTTGACTTAGAAGTATTATTTTTTCTGCGCTTCTAGGTCACTTCATAGATCTCAATATTTGATAGATATTAATTTCAGCTTGATACCTTCACACGACCTAGAGATAAATAATTTTGCCAGACGAACAAGAAGGTTATAAGGGTTCCGTTTTTACCTTTTGAGATATGGAACCCTAAAAATAGCTAAACTAAGGCGGGGCGATCTGGCTAGTAAAAGTACTTCATATTGACGTAAATACTTATAGTGTAGGAAATATTTTCTTTCATCGAGTACCGTGAAATTAGAATTTGCCAGCTGAATAGAGGCTTCACAGAAATAATTAATCAGATGAAGGGGAGATAGCGGAGACGTAGCGTAATCTTGGAATATAAAGGGGAATATAAGTGAACTAACTGGAAAATGAGGAACGAAATGTTCTAACACTAGGTTCCCTTTGCCTACCCTGCTGTGTGCGGGATACAGTATGATGCTGAAAAAAATATTAGACAAAAAACTCCTAAAAGTATTAATGTACTCTGAAAAGAATAATTTAATTAAATACAGATTTTTTTAAATAAAATACTATTTTATATAAAAACAAAAATAAATGTCACTAAAAGAAGTAGATACATAAGCTTGTTTTTAAGCTAACAAGTAAAAACGAAATGAGACAGGACTTTGTATATGGGAGTGGCTTTTTAAGTTGATTAATTGTAGGTATACTTGTATGGTATGGTACTAAGTAAATCAGGGTATTTATGGACGAAATAGATATTTTTTGCCAAAAATTCATCTATCAGACTGGTTACCTTCAGATTTCTGAATGTGAGAAAGGAAATGTGAGATACTTTTTGAAAAGGTTTTTTTTAAATGGCTTAATAGCCTATCTTTACATTGTAAATCTAAAATAACTTTTTATTTTGGATGTTCATACCTATTGTAAATTTGTTAAATTTTAAAAATAAATAAACCAGCTTCACGCTGTATCCCGCACACTGCAGGGTAAGCAGAGGGAATCTAGTGTTAAGACACTCCGTTCTCCACCTTCCTTTCCTTCTGCCGAACTCTGGAGGCATTGCGTGTTAAATTTCAGCTTTAATTATATTGAAACTGTTGCTTTCATCAAGCATAGAATAATTTAATCATCAGAAAACTGTTATCACGAAAAAGACACTTCTAAGTACCTAAGTCTTTGTTCTGAAAATGATTAACTTTATAAATCTGGCCATTGGTTTTTCAGGACCATTTGGTAAGTTGTTAGGAAAAGAAAATTTATTGTATGTGCATTGTACCATATTTTTTCATTTTTATC
>DWQW01013423.1:0-10254 GCA_018249695.1 Heliconius erato demophoon | reverse complement strand
CCTGTACTTTGTATTATAATGTTGTTGAGAGTTGCTACAACTAAGTCACTTACATTAGTTTTATTTAAAAAAAAACATGAAAATGTATTTATTTATTAAATATGAATTAACATTCATGAGGGTTTGTATTGTTTTATTTTTAACCTTGCGACCATAGATTATTAATATTATTATTGTAACATATCAGAACCATAATTAGATCTATATATATTTAAAATTGACATTTTTGTATTGGATAAACACAAAAACAGAAAATAAAACTATTTTTCGATATTTCTGAACCAATATGAAGCTACTAGTAGATATATCAACAATAACAGCACACTGCTCATTGGAAAACCGTAAATAATGAATGAGTAACATAGCCCTAAAAATCAAAAAAGTAATCAATATAAAAGACTACAATAATGTAGACTAAAGCCAAGTCACTATTCACTAATATTACTACTACACTAAGTGACTTATAGTACACTTACTTTAAACATATTTTAATATTAACATAATTCAGTTTATTAAATAAATAATGAATTAATGTTTGTAGTACCACGAAAGCTGTAGTTGTAGGGTTAACAAAATACGAATTTTATATGTTTTTAGTACATTTTTATTACATATTTTAAATATTTAATCATACTTAAACGAATTATTAATACATCTAAGACTTTTGGTTACGATATTAAATAAATAAATAAATCAGCTTCACGCTGTATCCCGCCAGAGCCAGAGCGAAGAAATGAAAATATAAATTTAAGTAAATATTTAATCTCCTCGAGTGGGGATCGAACCCACAACCAGTTTTACAGTCACACTTTGTGTCCCTGCGCCACAACTGGCCTCTTACGCTTAAGATATTAGAAAAACAAAAATTAGTCTTAGTAATTAGGATTCATTAAATTAATCACTTATTTATTCCAAGCTAAAATAAAATATAAGTGCAAAATATCTTTTCCCACCGTCATTCGCTCGATCTCTTTACTAGGCATTATTTTATTGCCTGTCAGATGGATAATAATCTTTCCGCTCGTGACTCCGAGCGCTATCACATAGAGTAAACTTAGGTATAAAATTGTAGCTAAAATATAGTTTTTTTATAATTTCGAAATAATAGATTCACCTCTCAACAAGCAATATCTCAAAAAATACTGCGGAAAATGGGTGGGTGAAGTGTGTTGGGTAGGTTTCCTCTGCTGTGTGCATGTGGGATACAGCGTGAAGCTGATTTGATTTTGATTTATTCATGATCTCAAAATAGTTCATAGATTTTCATATTGTAAACTTACTGACATTGGTATCTGATATTATACATTTTTCTACTTTTATGTAGACTAGTAGTGTCCGGCCGAAATTCAATTTATAATTTTATAGGAATAATTGGTAATGACCTGAATGATATTTCGGTCCATGTCTTGTGTTACTTAATTCGTAGAATTACTGTAAATAATCCTGTAGCTATCGTTGTAACGTATCGTACGTTAGTGTAGGTGGGCGGTAGGCAGAGGTAATCTAGTGTTAAGACACTCCGTTCCGTATTTTTCGCCAAATTTTCGAAACATTATGTGTCAGAACTCAACGCTCTCATCTTTGTCTTGTTACCCACAGCGAGGACATCAAAACATTAAGTAAGTTTGAATTGAACCCACAACAAAATTTACAGTCGGACACTGCCGCTTTTGCTTTTTTGAATGTTTGCAGAGAAAGCCTTTGTGCCTTATCAGTCCACTTACTTGCTTTAAAATATTTTTTCTAATACTTTCACAACAAAGATTAGAATAATAAGTATTAAATTAATATATAGGCACAAAACATCTCGAAGGGGCAGTAGGTCAAGAGCGAGATAACATCCACTACTGAGGAGCTAATATCTTAGATAATAATTACATACATACTTGCTAACTTATCAGAATACTTTTAAGCTATTAGAAAATATTTGTAAGAATATGGATCTAGTGAACTACTTTATAGTATGCATTCAAGCAGCTTTCAGAGGTCTTGTCTATTCGATACCTTCACTGTATTGGAGGCCTAAGTGTTTTTATTTCTTAAACTGATATTATAACTAGGTATTATAAGATGGAAAAGAGTTTGTTTTTGGACGTGCTAATCTTAGCAACTACTGCTTCATTTTTTTTTTATGTGGGATAGTCATAGAACGGCTATTACTTCGGGCACTAACGACCGTATTTATAAAGCGTTCCTTAAATCTGAGGTCGATCTTGATTGAATCTACTATATTTTATATGAATGAAAACGGCATCTCAAGATTGGTCTGAGACTTGAGACCGATTTATAATACGGGCTTTAGAATTATGTCATACGTTATATAGAAGTCTTATG
Source organism: Heliconius erato demophoon (assembly GCA_018249695.1). Lineage (NCBI taxonomy): Eukaryota > Metazoa > Arthropoda > Insecta > Lepidoptera > Nymphalidae > Heliconius > Heliconius erato. The sequence continues at coordinate 7,920 of DWQW01013423.1, read as the reverse complement.
ATTTACAACGTGAAAGGTAAATAAAAAAAAACTTCTAAGGTCAATTATGTATAATTATGAACAAATGATTATTTTTTATCAACTTTACGAGTGGGGATTAAACCCACAACCAGTCGATTTTACACACACTACACTTTGTGCCACTGCGCTGGCCTGACCTGGCTGGCCTCTAATAACATAAACATAACAATCAAATAATTCAAGTGTAAAGCAATTATCTAAATCTATCTGTCGCCCAACTCTACCTAATCGCGAGGGCAGTTAGAGGAAAAAAAAAACAAAAAAAATGGAACAAATTTATCTCTTTAAAATTATAATATTAAAATTTTGCTCATTCATGAACACTACAACACAGCTATGACATGTTGGCTGATGGGTCAACGAGTTGGCATTTTTTGCCTTGTTTGTTTAAAAAAAAATACTTTTTTATTATTCTCTTAATGCATTTTATTTGTTTAATCTTATCTCTTCTCTTAATGCATTATATATATATAAGTGGGGCTCTTACAAAACGAAATTAACATGAATTAGTTGATAATAATGCTGTCAAAGGTTTGCTTTTTCAGTATTCATAAAAATGTCTCGTCACCCACAAAGTGTCAGGTGTGACCCACAAAGGACGACAGACTGAACTATTATTCGATAAGCTTTTTATATTTTTATAGTTTATGAGTCTGCCCCAGAAATATCATTTTCTTTATATAAATTTATTGTGGTGGAACGCAGGGATATTACTTTAGTACATATAGGTATGTACTAAAAATCATACAGTGGATTTATAAAGCCAGAATATTGTTTTTAACATTTCTTCTATCTCCCTGGAGCGTACCTGCGACTTTATACAGCTGACACAATTTGTAGAATATTGTAGAATATTAATATATTTTAAATCATACTAAAAATGTACGATGATAATTTTCTAAATTATTTTAATCAGTTATAGTAATTTCTTAAGGTATGTATTATATGGTAGGCTGTAACGCGATCGACGGATCAACGGTCATGAAGGGCTAGAGGTACCTCAGTATCTATCCATTTCAATTTGACACTTTTGCGAAACATTATGACTCGACATACTTCGCGAAGCACTTTCAAAAGTTTCAGGTCCATTTTCTGATATATGTTATGTATCCGACGATTTTACCACTGTGTGGAGCACTCACCTCACGGTATTCGGCATCACTAAGTCTCGAAATTAAAGGCAAGTTAGTAAATTGCCATAAATTTCGCAACTGTCTCCTTTCATCCCTCGTTTTATGCAACAACCGATTGATTTCGACATTTTGCGACTTTGTTTACCGTGGCCTATACTATGTATAAAAATTTTCAAAAAAGTAGCAATAATTCTCCCAAAAATTAAAAATAAATATACTGAAGATAACCATATGTCACTTTGAGGTACGAAATATTTTTCATTTAAAATACTGATGAAAGTGTACCCACTTACCAAATTGATGTGGGAGTATTTTGCAAGTTTCAATGGTCAACTGAGTTGACAACAGCAATGGCACATTTGGTGACATTTTTTTCAATATCTGTTAAATAAGCAAAATTTTATCAAATACTTCTAAGGGCTACATTTATATATTATTTGATTTTTTTCCAGAAGTTTAAGAGGAATGATAAATATTTCGGAGATATTATTAAAAATCGTTCTTCTGCTTCTTTCTACAAGTAGTTTTAAAATTACTTCTGGAAAAAAATCACCAGTCATGGAGGTGAAATAAATAGATACTGGGGTCCTCTACTCAGAGAGAACCTTTAATCGCGTTACATCCTGTATAGTAAATGGGGTTTTTATGTTGAAGCTAGAATACGTATGTTATTACTAAATAAGTAGATATTATTTTGTAAATGTTTCCTGTACCTATATTTATGCATTTCATTTTAATACAAATAATTAAATACAAAATTTAAAAAAGATAACTCTCTCCATCTTTGACCAGGTCGTGTAACAGCGGCAGAGCGTAAAACTAAACGCATTTTTTGTGGGTTCGATTCTCTCTCGGCGGACTGGATAATTCTCATTTCTCTCGTAGCAAAACAAAGCGTGGTTGTGTTCCGCCATTCAACGCGTAACGTCACGAAAATTGTGTTAATACTAGCTTCCCTCGGCTACCCCTGCTGAACTGCTAAATACTATTTCTTATTTACAAAAATATTTCGTTATAATGCTATAATAATATCTAATAATAATTGCATTGAAATCATAATACCAAAAATATAAACACTTAAACCAATAACGTAGCTAATTATGAAACACTAGAGTCGCGTTTCATTTGCTTGTTATTTCGCGACTCATCCAATTTAAAATTTAAATATTCGTTAAAAGTAGTTGAAGTGTTGCTATAGTGAAATATATCTGACGACGACGACTATACGACGTGTGACTGTAAACGCAACAGGGTTTGATTCCCACTCGAGGGGTGAAATTCTATTTATAATTTTTATTTCTTCGCTCTGGTGTCGGCGCAAATTTTTGCGTTGAGTTCTGCCACTCAACACACAACGCATCCAGAATTCAGCTTTAAGCGGGGAGCGGAGTGTTTTAACACTAAGCCCTCTCTCTTCCTTGCTACTTTTGTTTTGTTAAGGCATGAATGATTTTAATTACATTCTTACTGGGTTGTAGATTCTACTAACTAACGAGAATAATGTAGATTCTACTAACTAATAATTATCTGGGGAGATTGAAAACAGCACTGAAAGTTACATACATTATGTAAACGTCTTATGAATACTTTTTTAAAATAAAACAAAGAAAGAACTTACAAATTTAACTAGAAGGCAACTGGAAAAGTTCTTTTCGGTGTAAATTTATAGTCCCTTTAAGTTATCGCCGAACCTCGCAATAAAACAATGTCTTATCATTAAAGATAATGTGAAAAAGGTTATTTTAGATGAAATATGAGAAATGGAAGGAGCGGGTTTTTAAATATTATACACTTCTTATGTGATCAAAATACTATGTTTTTGAAAAATATTATGAATAATAAATATTTGGCATTTAATAATTTCCTACACAAAAAGTTAAAAAATAAACAAACAACTAAAAAAACGCTGTTAACTGTTCAAACGGCTGAAAAATATTTTATTGAATCATCATGGGATTTTCAAGAATACTTTCGATATCATATTTGATACAGTTTTCAAACAAAAAACTAATGAAAATCGGTTCATCTGTTTAGGAGCTACGATGCCACAGACGGAAATATAGATATACATTGACACTAAACTTATAACATCCCTCGTTTTCAGATTTACTTAAGGGTTTTACGAAGTATTATGTAGTCTCTATCTATTCTAGGATCGCGTCAGTACTCTAACGCGAGATAAGGGTAAAAATACAAAAATACTAAAAACTTGGCCGTAAGTGCAACTCATTCTCGCACACGAATGGTTCCGTACTATTATTTTAAAAACTATGTGTGTGTGTGACTGTAACGCGACGGATGTGGGTTCGATTCCCACTCGAGGAAATGAAATATTTATTTAAGTTTATATTTCTATTTCTTCGCTCTGGTGTCGAGGCAAAAAGCGGCTTTGAGTTCCGCCACTCAACAATCAATGCCTCCAAAATTGTGTAAAACGGAGTGTCTTAACACTAGATTCCCTCTGCCTATCCTGCTGTGTGCTGATTTAATTTGATTTCACAAAATACAGCCATAAAGCCAATAGCACTTCTTATAACAAATAATAAGCCCTATACATTTGTATACTAATAACAACAAGAGCCTGTAACCAAATGACTGCGAAAAAGACGAAACCTTCAAGAAATGGCATCATTATGGAATGTCAAATACGACATAAAAGTTGATAGTTCATAACATCGCCTTTGCCACTGAACGCGTCGGATAAATTGGATCAAGGTATGTGGCAACAAATAACTGAAATAAATAATATATATTATTTAGTATCTATTCAAGTATATTTGATATGGCGCGGTTGTCGTAGGTTCAAGTTCGATATACTCGTATCTAAACGCATTTTATTGTTTTGTTGAATAAGCAAGTAATGTCAATACTGCTTATGTCTTTCCCCTGCGTTTTATTTTTCTAAGTAAATTTTGTTCAAAATGAAAATAAATTATCGTACATATGTAATAAAAAATATATAATAACAAAATCGAAACTGTTAATCAAACCTATTGCTTTTTTAATTTTGGTAACTCTACAATTCTTATTGATTAAAATTTTCGTAGTCATATATGATTTTGTTTTAGTGTCATGTCTTCTTTTGCAAGAAGTACATATATTTTGTCTAAAATATCAGCTGTATTTTTTACTTATTCAGAAAATGTATTTAAAATAACGGGTAAGGATTTAAAGCAGCGCCTCTTGCAAACCGTTCAAAACACCTGACCACTAAGTCATGCGTCTTAATAAAAAGGTTGAAGGAAGGAAAGTATTTAATAAATAGAACAAAAATGACATTAGATTTGAATCCAAATCAGGTCAGTCAATCAGTACAGGCAGATAGAGCTTATTGTCAACATACTCCCTTTTTTCCTTAAATTTGAAACATTGAATGTATTGATTGGGTAAATGCAGTACTTTTTATATTACCAAGGCTTCTATACTAATATTATAAAATGCAATGTCTCGAGAATTCGGCGGAAAATGGGGAATGGAAGTGTCTCAATGGGAACTCAGTCTCAAACATTAGGTTCCCAGATTATTTTTTTTATTATATTTGACCATATGAACGAAACCACAAGTGAAAACTAGTGTAAATTTAAAAATTAGAATTCAACCCGCAAGTATCGCCTCTAAAATCGCCTCTTCCTACTGCGCCACAGTGGCCTCTATACAATTATAATAATCGAATAATATTTTATTATCATTATTAATCGAATAATATAAGTATATAAGCATATATAATTAAAGAGTCAAAACTAAACTAGAGTACCGTCGCGCACTCAGATGACATGCGCAGAATGTTATCAGTATGACTTGACCCGAACATTATCACTACACAGCTTAACGCCGGCGCGGCTGCTCGTTTACTATGAATCTCAAAATTTTTCTTAATTTAAATACTAATAATTGTGAAATTTTGTGATATTTTTTTGTGTAAGTAGTTTACAAAAAAAAATTGTTGAAGATGATATTTAAAAATTCATTGTTGTTTAAGTTAGTGATATGTGTCGTCTCGTGGAATTTCGTTCAGGGTAAGTTCTAAATGTGTTTCGCCAGTTGTATAAACAAAATTATATTGTATTCATTGAAAGGTGTCCTAGATATTATATTAAGAATGTTTATTTTCATAGAACTGTCCATCACATAGGATTTCATAATTTGGAATCAGCTTTTCCGAGTCTAAGCTTAAATTTTACTCTATAAAAAAAATCAGTTTTATGACCCAACACGCAACGTCTCTAAACGAGTGTAAAGTTGAGAATAAAATAACATATCAATATTTTTTTAATTACGAAAACCATAAAAAAATATATAAAAAGTTATATAAACCATATAAAATGTAAATATTAATATCGTAGAATATCATTTTATTTTCATTTTGACACTATTTGCCGTAATTTTATACGTAAGTGATAATCAATTATTGCAATAATATTTTCACTTTATAAATAATTTCATATTTGACATATGTTTTTTTTTATTATGCATATAAATGTTCTACATAGTGTTAAGACACTCCGTTCCCCACTTTCCGTCGAATTCTAGAGGCATTGCGTGTTAACTGACGGAACTCAACGCCGCGCTCTGACTCGACCAGAGCGAAAAAATGAAAATATTAAGCATTTCATTAGAGGAAATATATTACTTATTAATTCAAAAACAATCAAAGATCGTTTCACATTTATAAAGTGGTACAAGAACAACATCTTCCATACATAAAATACTAACCAACTTTATATTTTGCAATTTTAGTCAAATACTTACTTAAAATCTATACTAATATTACAAAAGCGAGTTTGTTTGGTTGAAAGCTGTAGTCTCAGGAACTACCAATTTGAATTAAGAAAACATGTAAGTGGATTTATCGAGAATCAGCGATCAGAGTTACCTCAATTCTGAGATTGCTCTCAAGATCGATATCAGAGTTGATAGCGATTTATAAATACGGACCATAGATTGTTAGCTATTCCCATTTTGACACGGCCCGAAGCTACAGGTTAAAGTTTGTTTTCTATATAATGAGTACTTTTATCTTTTTACTTAAATTACACTATTAGCGGCAATTTATTTATTGTAACTTTAGATAAGATAAGAATAAAAGTTAAATACTAACGTCTTGTTTGTTTTTCATTCAAGAATTATAATATAATAAATTTGGAAAAGGTACTAAAATTACTTATTTTGACTACAATTTTTTGTGGGTTAGTAAAAAATTTTAATAAGTTAGTATATATATATAACTGGAAGGCTTATACGTTTTACAAGGCAAAGCGCAGCGTTGAGTTCCGCCACACAACACGCAATGTCTCTAGCATTCGGCGGAAAATTGTCGCTGCCATTGTCGCCGATGACATCATCTCAAGCAGCCACATAGTGCTTGCAATTTCTTACGGACAGAGTACCCTATGCCATACTCAACTGGCGTCGCTGTAAAAAGTTCGAAAATAAACATATTATATTAAAGATTTTGCGTCAAACTATTGAAAAACCGATAAATAACGAAACTGCCCAAAGTTAAATATTCATATTTTTGTCGAAACGAATAGCCCTAATCGTACAAAGATATGCTTTCCTTCGAAGTGTAGGCTAGCATTAAAAAACTATGCGCAGCTGTTTCATATTGTAGATTTAATATCTTTAGTTTTTAAAGTTTTAGAGAAAATCTTTGTGTATCTTAAAAATTAACCTGAGAATTGCATTAGCAAGTTCAAACTCTTATCGCTACATTCTCGCTTTATCCTTTGAATATTTAATTTCTTTAACATTTTTGTTATGTAAATTAGTTTTCTAACTAGAAAATTAAACATGTATCTACTGTTATAATTTACTTCAAGTAAGTGTTTACGCGTAGGTACTACTACTACCTCTAGAAGCGAGAGTCACCCGTTCAAATCCAAAATCAAAGATTATTCACATTTAAAGATCCATAAAAATGCATTAATAGCGTTTTGGGATTTAATTCATAAAAAACAAATATTTTATTTCTATAGTAATATTGCATATAACGTAATTAGTTCTGTCTGATCCGTATGATGCGGTACCTAAGTATGTATTGAAATAACAAAAGTTCTATAAAAGTACTAGAAGGTAATGTCTTAGAACTCATAGCTTATTTAAGAAGGAATCCATACTAAGAGCATCATATATTAAATTTCAAGCAAGATTATAGATTAGGCACATCGTGGTACGTATTGAGTTACGCTGACGAAATATTTATATGAGAAGATCGCAAGAACGCTTATTGTCTAATGTTATATAGAATTTTTGTGTAAATTTACATCTATACTAATATTATAAAGAGGTAAGATTTGTATTTTTGTATGTATGTTTGTATGTATGTATTGTTTTCACACGACAACTACCGGACCAATTTCAAAAATTCTTTCGCTATTAGAAAGCTGCATCTTCACCGTCCCACATAGGCTATATTACATTTTCAAAAAAAAATAGGGATCCCTAAGAAAAATGCAATAATGTAACCCAAGGTGTGAAGAAATTGATCTAAAAATTTTTATCATCGCGTGCGCTGCGAAAATTATTGATGATAGAACAAAATAATGTTCTACAGTATTATAGAACGCATCAATATCTATAAAAAAGTCCGCGATACCATATGTCCAACTACTATAGTTATGACAATATAACTACTTTTTTATCTATATATATAAAAGGACTTGTGCTGACTGACTGAGGTAAGACGCACGCAGAGCCGTAACGGCTGATGGTAGAAACGTGAAATTTGGGCAGATGTTTATTTTCATATTCTGGACATCCACTAAGA
>DWQW01013422.1:0-10255 GCA_018249695.1 Heliconius erato demophoon | reverse complement strand
ACACCAGAGCGAAGAAATGGAAATATAAATTTAAGTAAATATTTCATCTCCTCGAGTGGGGATCGAACCCACAACCAGTCGGTTTTGCAGTCACACCTCGTGCCGCTGCGCCACGACCTGCCTCAAAACATTTTTAAATATTAATTGTTATAAAAAAATACATTTAAAAATATTAGCTAAGCAATAACGAGGCTTTTGGCTATTAAACCGTTAACTGAAACCACTATCGGCATAACGATAGTCGCAATGACATCCCACATGGCGGTAATCTCATGGGCTAAGTCCAAATATTTAGTTAGATTTTCTTTTTCGGCCTTCACGAAATTACCATCATGTGGGATAGTAACGTCAACAGTCACTGCGCGGCGCGTCACTGGGTTTACTAGTACTATATAAGGTGTATTGGCAACAATATATGTGTTAGTAATAATAGAACCAAGAGAAGAAGATTTACAGACTACAGTCTCATTACAGAGGAACGCTGACGGTGCATTCGTTATGCCGTCAACTATTTATGTATTTGGCGATCTACAGAGTTTTACTCAGTCTGTATCTATCTTACCATTCTGAGTCGGTGCCAAAATATTGTTATGAAAAATATGGTCGGTGATTTTTTACTCAGAATAGATGTAAGGAGCTTATAGGTGGTAGGTAAGTATGTTATTGGGCGATAGTTTTTTGGTTCCGTGGTACATTCCGACTTGTATGAGTCAAGGGCGTCTTGGAATTGTGTTGCGAAAACCGAATGTGACCTGCGGAACCACTTAAGCCAGAAATTATGCAACCCGTCTGGCCCATGACATGTTACTAACAGAACGGATTGCATACCTCACGTCAATTACGCCTAGTTTTATTAATCTCATTGGTGTTATGTTTTCTCATTTTTTGCAATATTGCTAAACCATTTACGATCAGTGTGGTCAATAGGAGTCAACCGTATATTACGCCAAAAACCGACAATAGCATCTGGATTCGGTCTGAATGACATGATTAACTACACTATCCCTAGAACGTTTCCATTTCCTGTATACACTCCCTTGGTTTCTTGAAACGTACGTCAATACGGTCGGTGAGTTTAGCCATACACTCAGAGGATTTTAAATTTGTTCCAGCAAATACTTTCATCACAAATTACTATCGCCACTGTATACTTGGATGCCTTCGTGCCCCCTTTATTTGGGAACTGTACACCAGCAACACTACATATAGGTACAGCACAACAATACAATACTATCGTAGTACGTATCAGTATCATCACTACAATTTTAAAATAACTAGGTAAGTATTGACCTAGAATCCTCACTAGTGCTATATTACCTCTATGCAAAGGCAAACGAGGTAATTTTGGTCTGAGATTTATCGGTGTAGAACCTTATTCCAAAATAGCATCTTTCAAGCTTCTCCTCAACCACTCATCATCCGGGGCATTCACAGACACCTCAATATTACCTTGCGACTTAATGTTGGCATGATGGGATTGTGACTGATTGTCGCAAACGTTGTTGTTGCCAGAAGTCCTAAACGTTGTTTAAAATTGGGGCAAACTATGTCATACTAGCAAGTTTTAATTTTATATATATTATTTACGAATTATTTCAAGATCATTATAAGCACGCAGATTAATCCAATGGCTCAATCATCCTCCCAGACAGAGATGCACCTTTGTTTGACGTCACCTCTGAAAGTCCCCACTTTCAAGTTAGTAAGTACGTAGATTATCTTAACTACATATAAAACTAATAGTCCCCAAAATTTCAGCAAACTTGAAAAACACTACCACAATAAATCATGAAAGTCAGCAAAGGACAGAGTTCAAGTTTTAGAATTTATAATAAAATAATCTTGTTACTCAAATGTTGCTTTTGCTTTTGAACCGTCCGGGGCTAGATAATTTAAAAATATACCCGTCCGAACTCTAACCAGACATTACAAATGGGTATAAGTGGATATGAGATATCGTATTAAAATTAATTTGCAACCTTCCTGAGATATGATGTTGGCGATGACCACGATTATACCGAAATTAAAGAAAGAAGAGTAATTTATTTATCTTTAGCAGTACAAATTATAATAATTGATACAGTTAGCAATTGATACAGTTACGGTTACTTTGTATCATTAACGTCTTAAATTATTGAAAAATATTATAAAATAATTATTTTTAAAAAATATATTTACTCGTGTCGAACGAAGTTCACGAAGGAGACTCGTATTTACTTACGCATTTCTGCATAGTTACACATTTAACAGGTATGTTTAATTGTTAATATTATTTAGTAACATATTTGTGAGACCGTCGTGGCGCAGGGGCACAGGGGGTGTGACTATGAATGTAACGCATCTGGGTTCGATTCCCACAAAATAAACAAAACACAAAAGATAAGAAATTGAAATAAAAATACTTACTTTTTACCGCTTCCAGCAGCTATTAGATCTAATCTTGTGCCAATAATGGGTAGGCTTTTTGACCGAGGAATAGTATTATTATACACATTAAAACTAGATTGAGACTTTCCTATCAATTTACCCACATGTTTCTTACCAGTTATGTTTACTAATTGAACTCTATTATAGTGATACATAACTAAGATTTAACTATAACTAATTGAATCCAATAAATTAACATACAAATGAATCACACATGAACAAATTTACAAAAAAATAGAATCTAAAATATTTTATATCAAAAAGTGAAATAATAAAAACAATAAATGCAGTGGCTCCGGTTTGAGTAGTTCTATTTTTTAATGCACCGCTATGTATATGTAATAGGAGCTCTGTAACAAAACTCTCTTGACCAAACGCTTATTGCAAACTAAAGCTGGAAATAAGTTTTATTTTAGTTTACGGTGAATTTATAAAAGCTTAGTGAATTAAACATTAGCTTTATAGACGTCTGTATAAAATATGGTAATGATATTAAAATTGGTTACTTTTATGTTTCTTTTCCATTTTTTGATGATATCAGTATCGTCGAAAACGTATAAAAATTTGAACGCAGCGGGACTCGAACCCGAGCTTCCTGGAAACCGACCAGGCGCTCTGACCACTAAGCCATGCGTTCTCGCCAAGCTACTGCGGAATTTTTATACGCTTGTTACAACTTATTTATGTTGTTAGCATCTCTGTAGGGAGATTTTTACAAATTTCCGCTACCCAAAGATAATTACTAAGAATTATCGTTTGGCAAGAGAGGAACTATTTTTTTAAAATATTTTTAAACAAGTGTAGAATAACACTTTAAAAATGTTTAAAACTATCTGATATATTTAGAAGATCATTTGTTTTTTTATTAAAATAATAAAAAATGATAAACAAAATATTTCCTTATGTACATAAATAAAATAAAATAATTTAGTTCTCTTAAAATAAAAACGTTGTCCTTACAATTTTATATATTTTTAAATAAGAAGTAATCAATAAAAAATGCATTTGTTATCACATTTATTACAGAGAATTTAATGTACGGTGCGGTATAATATTTCAAAATACGGTACGATATTATCTACCTATCACAGATTACAGTATGCTATATAATGTATTTTAAAGATTATCTGTGTTAAAAAGCATATTGAGTCTGCGGCCTGTTGCGATACAGTGACTTGTCAAATTTTGTTAAAACTACTCATTTGCCGATTCATCGCAAAACTTTTAGAATAATATATCTTTGATAACATTATAATTAAAATTAAAAATGACGGTCAAAAATAAGGCAGAAGAGAATAAAAAAGAAAAAGCAGATCCAGCACCTGCGCCGAATGATGATTTGGTAGCGCTTTTGTCTGTGACCATTTTTTATTTTCTAAGATTGTATATATTAATAAAACTTAATATTTTACTTTTTTTTTCAGTCAGAAGAAGATAAACGCCTCCAGGAGGAGCTAAATATGTTGGTTGAAAAACTTACGGTGCGTTTTCTTTCACGATTAAACAGAACTAATTATATTTTCATTGTACCTAACTAACATGATTATTGTATTCATTTTAGGGTAATGAGGTTGATCTTTATTTACCAGCACTACAGATGTTAACAAATCTTATAAGAACATCTACAACATCTATGACATCCGTGCCAAAGCCGTTGAAATTTTTAAGAGAACATTATCCAGCACTAAAATTGGTATATGAAAAAATTGAAGATGATAAAACAAAGAAATTTTGCGCTGATGTCGTATCAGTACTTGCTATGGGAGTTAGTGGGTCTGTGGTGAGTTAAAAGGACTTTTTCACTTTCACATTTTAAATAGTGAATACACATTATGCCATTCCTTACTGTAGATTTCTGTTTGTTTTTGTTTAATCAAAATCAATTTCATGAAGCTTATAAGAGAAAATATCAGTGATACTTAAGAATTCCTTTAAAGTGAGAATTAAGTCGAAGCTGTGAGACAGTCTGTTCTGAAACCAAAAAAATTCTGATTCATAATGTACATAATGTAGTTATATTAAATTTATGATTTTTATATAGGATGCTGCTGAAAAAAGAGAATGTCTGAAGTATTGCATGTTAGGAACTATGTCCAATGTAGGTGAATGGGGTCATGAATATGTAAGGTAAGAATATATAAGACTATTTTATTTGTTAATAATGAAAAATTATTTTTTAAGTTATAAAAATGTTATGGAATTTTATAGACAACTTGAGGGAGAAATTGCAGAAGAATGGAATATTGAAAATATGAACACATTAATGCCATTGGTCCGTGATGTTATTGCTTTTGATATGCAACATTCAGCTGAAATTCAGGCCTGTGATTTACTCATGGAGATTGATCGCTTAGACCTACTTTCTCAGCATATGGACCAGAGTAATTATCCTCGGGTGTGCCTATATCTAATAGGGTAAGTTAAGCTGTATTTGTATCTAAGAATTTATATTATATTTGCTATATGTTATATTATATAATAATAATAATAATAAACTATAGACTAGATAGCATAGAGAAGTTTGAGTTTTTTTAAATATTTTCATAAACATGGATTTAAATAAAAATTAAGTAGCAAGATATTTAATGATGATAAAATGTATGCAATTAATCTGGTTAAAACACATAAAATAAAATATATATGTATTCATTACAAAATTAAATATATCTTTATATAATAAGGTGCGCAAGCTATGTAGTGGAACCTGAGTCAACACAAATTCTGCAAGGAGTTCTTGACACATACTTACGTTTTGGAGAATATCCACGAGCTCTTTTAGTTGCTATGCAATTACATGATAAAGCTAAATGTGAAGAAGTGTTCAATGCCTGTAATGATCTGTAAGTTTGCTTACTTCAATTTAATTTAATTCTTAGCTTGTCATATCATAACAAATATTTATTATTTATATTTTTTATAGGTTGATAAAAAAGCAACTTTGTTATATGTTGGCAAGACAATATGTTCCTTTAGAGTTGGAAGATGAAGATTTGAGAACAATTCTTTTAAATGCTCACATAAATGACCATTTTCTTAGCCTAGGCAGAGAGGTAAGATTATTTATAATTGTCAAAGAGAATTGTTTTTCTACATATGTATATCAACAAACTACTATTGACATTTCCTTCTAGCTTGACATTATGGAGCCAAAGACACCTGAGGAAGTTTACAAAACATGGTTAGAGTCAGCTGGTTCTGCCCTCCGTCCATCTTTGTTAGCTGAACACCCGGTTGACTCAGCTCGACAGAACTTATCAGCTACATTTGTAAATGCATTTGTGAATGCTGGCTTTGGGAGAGATAAGTTAGTTACAACTGAAGATGGAAACAAATGGATGTATAAAAACAAAGATCACGGTACAAAATTGATATTATATACTTTTTTTCATTCTTATGTATATCACATATGTGGGATAGTGCAAAGAAAATGTCATCTATTAATATGTCACTCCATTCCCCACTGTCTGACCAGTTTTTGAATTATTAAGTGTGGAGTGTGTGAATCCAATCCATAATCAGCTTTTTACCAGATTGAGGAATCTATATATTTATCCTCCCATAAACAATATTTTATTTATGTTAACTTGGTTTATTCTTTTAATATGAAGTAAAACTTTTTGTATATTTAAACATTATGATAATTTTAGGTATGCTATCAGCTGCAGCATCTCTTGGTATGATACATTTGTGGGATGTGGATGGTGGTTTAACTCCCATTGACAAATATTTGTATACTGCTGAGGAACATATAAAAGCAGGAGCGTTGTTAGCACTTGGCCTTGTCAACTGTGGTGTAAGAAATGACTGTGATCCAGCCCTTGCCTTGCTATCTGATTATGTTTTACATTCAAGTGCTAATTTGCGAATTGGTAGTGTGTTAGGTAAGTGCCTAATAATACTTAGATAATAAATTACTTCTTTTTGAGCTTCACTTAGGAACTTAGCGTTAAGACACTATTCTTTACTTTTTGTCCAATTACAAAACATCATTATTACTCAAGCCATTGAATTATTTGTTTGTTACTTATTTAATAGATATTGTGATCTAATTCAAGATTAATTATAATAATCATTATCAAAAGTAGGATACAGGGAGAGGACACCACTCTCTCTTCTTTAGTTTGTAATTCATTGAAAGTATGTAAGTGGTAGCTACAAGTACTCTGGAGTCACGTACATGTATAGCCAGTAAAACAAGTATTGGACAGATATCTGGCCAACCTCTTGAGAGAGTGTAAAAGATTTAAAAATCTTGGAAAATTGTTTAGCATTATACAGTATCGTCGACGAGTCGTGGCTGTGAGGTAAGGTTGGAAAAATTATAAAAAGTAAGGAAGGAAAACTTAAAATCTGTGTAGTTATCTATCTACAGTTTACTTCAAGGCAGCCATGACTTGTCGAACATACTGTACTTGAGCTATAAAATAAATCATGACAATCACGTCGAACATTCTCAGGTCTAGGCATAGCATACGCCGGTACACAACGTCAAGAGGTTCTGTCTCACCTCTTGCCCGTGTTGGCCGACACAACGGCCCCGCCAGAGATCTGTGCGCTGGCAGCTGTCGCCTGCGGCCTCATAGCTGTGGGATCTTGTAATGGAGACGTAAGTAGCCGCACATGTATTGTTTATTTATTATTATCGATAGTCTCTGGTAACGTGACAAAGTGCGGCGTTGATAACCACCTCTCAACACGCAGTGCCTTTAGAACTCGCAAAGTGAAAGGCGGAATTATCATAATGGAAACAGAATGTCTTAACATTAGGCTCCCGGTCCCTACCCTGCTATTTAGAGGATACAGTGTGAAGCTAAACAAAATAATTAAACCATACATAATTGAATAAACTATGAGCCTAATATGAAATTATGAGCTTTATAATTATATAATATCAGTCGCTCTACACACTGTGTTCAAATCGGTCTGAATGTGGAGGATTGAGTGTTTTCACATCAGGTTCTCTCGATCTATCCTTGCTGCATTCCATAGAGCATTAAGCAAAAAACAAAAATAAACTCGACATTCACGTCGATTATACATTCCATAGTCATCTATATATATAAAAGGACGCCACCGATTTTTATAAAAATTTAAATTCAGTCTGTTAAAAAATATTTTACGTGTTCAATAAAATATTTTTAACAGACTGAATTTGTATATAAGCGGGCGAAGATGCGCGTGCCCTCTAGTCAGTTATATATGGATTTTGAGGAACAATCTTTTACTCTGAAATTTTCTCTGCTTAAACTGTGTAAATACAAAAATAAATGAAAAAAATATCAATTATTATTGATCAACAATACATTATATTTTAGGTATCTTGTGCCATTATCCAGCGGCTCATTGAGGATAACAAAGAACTTCACTCTTCAACTTATGCTAGATTCCTGCACTTGGGCCTTGGATTGTGTTTCTTAGGTGAGTTATTATGACATACTTATAATATTTAAATTGCTTACGAGTGCTATTTGTATATAAACTGTGTAAGCTTCATATAACATTACTCAATTTAACAACAAACTTTTTGGTTGTTCTAGTTTGTTTTGACATGAACTCTCAGTAATGATAACAATACATCATTGTTAAGCTGTAAAATTACTTTTAATTTGTGCCTGTTTAATTCTAATCTGCGTAATCGCCGTTGCCTAATCTCAGAAATGGCATAACCAATTTAAATGCAGTTTTCATTATTGTATTTTGGAAAACTTCCCTACCCTAAATAAATAGCTAAATATTATCATTAAGTGTTTGTTTTATTTAAATTTGTTCATAAATAGAAAAGTAATATCAGTATAAAGTATTTTGTTCAAGAAAATTGAATAGCTTTATTGAATTGATTAAAACTTTAATTACCAATGTAAATATATAAAATGTTAATGTTATTAGAACACGAAAATATATCAATAGGTAATAGGTAGTAATATATCAATAGGTTAATTCTATAATTCTTCCACAGGCTGCAAAGAACGCACAGAAGCCACAATGGCCGCCCTAGAAGTACTCCCCGAGCCCCAACAGTCCCTATGCCAGACGACGCTGTCGATGTGCGCGTACGCGGCCACCGGCGACGTGCTCGTCGTACAACAGATGTTACATATATGCTCTAAACATTATGAAACTGAGGTATGTATGACTATTTTATTTTTATATTGGTATTGGTAATTTTTGATTTGTAAAAGTAAAAATAACTTAATTGTTGAATAAAACATTTTATTACATAAAACGTGACAAATGACAACGATTGTTAAAATAAAAAATTGAGCAGAAAATAGAAAACAACAAAACAATTATTCTAAGATTATAATTTCTTGTTTAGATCATAATATGCTTGTTTTATCTTAGAATGAGCAATCTTCAGCTGAAGACACAGCTTTCAAGAAACAAGACAAGAAAGAATCCAAGGAAAGTAGCAGCGGTAGCAGTAGCAGCTCTGCTGGTGGATCAAAAGACGACAAAAACAAAAGTAAATTTATTTTTATATCTATAATGGATATAGGTGAAGCCACGTGGGGTTGTATCCGCCGCTCAAAATGTAATGCCTTTAGAATTCACCGGAAAGTGGGGAGCGGAGTGTCTTAACAAAACTTTTTATGCTGTAATTTAAATTTAGTACAATATTGTTAAATAATCTAGCTTAACACTGTAACTTGTTTGGAACTGTGTCACAGAGAAGCCGTTTCTGCCCAGATTTGAGATGGTAGAATGGTGTTGAGTGAAGGCAGTCAAAACTCCACTTTGCCTTACTAGAATGAACTTTGTACTCAAACCTAGTCAATCCCACAACCATTTTAACATTTGTTAAAATAATTATTAGACTCAAAATTCTACAACTTTTTCGTGAATCTTTCTTTCTTTTACCAATCAATATATAAGCTAATTATTACAGGCAAATCCAAAGAGAGCAAGAGCAAGGACAAGGAAAAGGAAAAAGAAAAGGAAGCCAACAAGGAGCTGTCGTCAGTGCAAGCGGTGGCTACTCTAGGTGTGGCTGTCATTGCGCTGGGCGAGGAGACCGGTGCAGAAATGTGCACACGTATATTTGGACAACTTGTAAGTGG
Source organism: Heliconius erato demophoon (assembly GCA_018249695.1). Lineage (NCBI taxonomy): Eukaryota > Metazoa > Arthropoda > Insecta > Lepidoptera > Nymphalidae > Heliconius > Heliconius erato. The sequence goes on along the minus strand of DWQW01013422.1, from coordinate 770 downwards.
GATTTACGCTTTATCACGCATATGATATGTGTTTTGGATTTGGCAGAATTTATTCATTTATTAATCCACAAAGAAAATACCGTCTGTATTTTCTTTGTTATAAGTTTGACCATCAAAATCGGGTCGATTTTGATTTGGTTTTTTTTGTTTGGAAAGGAACTTAGTAAAGAGTGTTCAGAGTCATTCAAGAAAATGTGTTCAGTTGTTTGAAGATTATCAGCATTTTTCTAGTTTGTTAACTATGTGCTGTGTGTTTTTAATTGTCAATTATTCATTACATTTGTTACTAACAAGGGATATATTCTTACAGAAAAATGATAATAGAGACGGCAGAGAAATGACAGCGATAGACTAAATGAATTAACTTCTAGCAGCACATATTCTAGACAATGACTACTACATTAGGTCAACAACGAAATGCAATAATATATAAAAACATTTTTAAAACAGGGTCGTTACGGAGAGCCAGCAGTGCGACGCGCGGTGCCGCTCGCTATCGCCCTCTGCTCCATCTCGAACCCGCAGCTGTCGGTCATCGACGTGCTGAACAAGTACTCGCACGACTCGGATAACGATGTCGCCTACAACGCCATCTTTGCTATGGGCCTAGTTGGCGCTGGAACGAATAATGCTAGGTAATTATATATATATATATATATATTTTTAATTTGAAAAAAAAAAAAAAAATAGCTTCACGCTGTATCCCGCACACAGCAGGGTAGGCAGAGGGAACCTAGTGTTAAGACACTCCGTTCCCCACTTTCTGCCGA
>DWQW01013421.1:0-10255 GCA_018249695.1 Heliconius erato demophoon | reverse complement strand
TTGTATACGAATATCTTCTTAACTACTGGAACAATTTGAATTTTGTGTTTGTATTGTTTTCACACAAAAACTACCGTACCGATCTTAAAAATTCTTTCATTATTTGAAAGCTGCATCTTCACTGACCAACATAGGCTATATTAAATTTTCAAAAAAAAATAGGGATCCTTAATAAAAATGCAATAATGTAACCCAAGGTGTGAAGAAATTGTTTTTAAAAATTCTATCATCGCTTGCGCTGCGAAAACTATTGATGATAGACAATGTACTACAGTATTATAGAACGCATCAGTATCTAAAAGTCCGCGACACCATATGTCCAAGTACTGTAGTTATGCCAATATAATATTTTTTTTTATATTTTATAAGTTGACGAACGTACCAACAATAATCAAACCATATTATTCATACCTCTGCATTAATCCTTATCCTATTAAATGATATTTTATTAAAGATAATTTCAATACCTGTAAAATAACGTATAATATAAAATGTATAACGAACTTAAAATATTAATCTAAGCAAAATCATATAATAACAAAAAATGCTGAGTGTGTGGTCTCGCGCACCGTAGCGAGTAACTCTGCGGAGGAGGGGGGAAGGTGCATCGATATCACAAAAATTATGAAGACAATCGATTAGATTTTTTGTTTCTTTATTTGAATTAAATAAGCCCCGAAATTACGGGACCGATTTGGAAAATTCTTATACAATTGGACGATTAATGTGTAAAAAAATACCGAAAAATATCTTATATCGCGTACGCTGTGGAAATTATTGACAATAGAACAAAGGGATGTACCTACTACAATTTTATAGAAGTAATATCTCCAAAAAGTTCACGATACCATGTGTAACTGTTAGAGTTATGCCACCATAACTAATTTTCAAAGGAAAATGTGCAAACTAACTAGAACACAGCTGCCATCGTAGTAAAGAGAGACATCTAAAAAATATATATATTATTGTTAAAGAATAAAAAGAGTGTGTAATTCCTCTAAAGATATATTGTTTTATATTCTGTCATAATGAACAGCTTTAACTATAAAAATCGACTGATTGTGGGTTCAGTCCCCACTCGAGTAAAAAAATATTTATTTACATTTATATTTTCATTTCTTCGCCCTGGTATCTAGACAAAGAGTGGCGTTGAGTTCCGCTTCTCAACACGCAATGCCTCCTGAACACGGCGGAAAGTGGAGAACGGAGTGTCTACACTAGGTTCCCTCTGCCTCTCCTCTTGTGTGCGGGATACAGCGTGAAGTTGATTTGATTTAATTTAATGGAGAAGCATACTTTTCATCCCGAAGTTCCCGCAGTATGGGGATTTACACGGGGAAATATCCAAATATTTAAATTACGATTTACAAAGCGTATAATAATACCAATAGATAAAAATACAACAATAACCAACCAATTTCCTCAAGCAGCGCGGGCCAAATATTTAAAATAATATCATAACATGACAGAGGCAAGTCATGGCCAGGCACTGGTTGTGGGTTCCATTCCCACTCAAGAAGAAAATTATATTATTTCCTCGCTCTGGTAACAAAGCAAAGCGCGGCGTTTCGATCCGCGACTCGACACTCAACAACTTCAAAAATTGGGCAGAAAGTGGTAAACGGAAGTGTCTTCACCGGAACAGAGTGTCTTAACACTAGGTTGTCAAGCTCCCCACGCGGGCAAGCAGATATATACAGGATACAGCGTAAAGCTAAAAAATATGTATAAAGTTCAAGTATAATAAAATGAAAATAAAATACAAATGCATAAACTAATTTGTTGAAATTAATTAAGTCTAAAGGTACTGAAAATATATTATTCAAGAACCAATTACATCAAAAGATAAATCTACGTGTGTAATAAATATTCTGAGCGTAATAACTAGTTCATGTAGTAATTGACATACTATAACTATAGACAGAGTTTTGTCATCCCCACTTTAAATGAAAGCACAGTTTTAACTACTCTATAAAAGCCTAGTAAAACTAAAACAAAAGAGATTTTGTCAAAAATAAAAAAGTGGTTATTTTTTAAACATAAAACCATAATAAAATTATCGTTTGTTAAGAATGACGCACACAGATACAAACCTATCAAAGCGACAACATCGCACACGCCTCATTCACGAATCGTAGGTATTGGCGGTGAAGTCGTACGTTGTTTAGGTTTATTATGGAAAATAGGTAATTGCGTAAAAGAGAACGTGAGATATCCTTTCTCGTCCTAGTATGATTTTTGAGAATGAAAAGTGGCAGAGTGGCATCATAGTATTTTTGTAGTAGTAGTAGGTAGGTTTAAGTTATTGGCATCTATTCGTAACTGCGTCACACCTATTACTGTGCATAATTAATATTTTTAGGTATGAGTTTGAAATATTTCACCCTATATGCTGCTCCCGCAAAAAGAGCGCAAACGCTTCCACTCTGTATAATCCCTAGAGCACGTATAATCATAACGTCGTATATTAATAACGTAATAACGTCGTTACAAAAGTAACAGACCATAAAAATAGACATATGAAAAAATATATACTCAATATAATTAATATTATTAATTATATTGAGTGCCCATTTTTTTAATAAGTAAGGCAGTTCTTAGTTTATTGCGTCACCATGAAGTTATTGATCATGCTGTTACAAATATTTCTTATAATTTTCCATACGTTTAATAAATTTGCGGCATCACAAAATTTTAATACAGATGTGTTTATAAATAATAATCTACATGATACTTACCAAAATTCAGTAATCGACTGTATCGTGTCTACAAGCTACAAATATATTCCGTGTGGTACCCATTTTACACTAGTATATTCTACTTACTTTATTGATGGTGTTAATAACTTGCTAAGTTACAAAGGTTGCTATACATTTCTATCTCGATCGTTTGAAATCAGTAAATGGTGGACGTGGACGGATGTCTACATATTTTATACAAAAAACTATCATGAAATGTATATAAGTTTTACAACATTGTCAAACGACGTATTTTGGAATTCAAGAGCACATTTTTTTGTAGTCGTTGATAATTTATATAAATCAGAATACTCAGAAATTTTTAATATATTATTAAATCATAATATATTTAACGTTTTACTGATAACAAATTCAAATGGACTTTTCGTTGCGTACAAGTATCACGCATTCGGTGAAGGAAATTGCGGGCGATCAATAAATAAGATTGAAGAAGTTACAGACTGTAGAAATTTATATTCTCTCAGAATGAACTACACTTACTTAGACTATAAACTCCGAAATTGTCCCATAACTGTAGCAGCAGTTGAAGATATGCCAAATGTCATATTTAACTCAAAAACAGTTAGTAAAATTCCTAATTGGAAAGAAAAAGGATTAGAACAATATATAATAGATAACATAGCAGAGAAAGAAAATCTTACGATAGAATATATTTACACTGATTTGAACCACGGGTTCGTTTTGTCCAATTTGACGGTAACAGGTGCATTGGGATACTTGCATAATAACACAGCCAGTGTGGTAATCGGAGGTTTTGCGCTAATAAAAAACCGTATAAAATTGTTTGAAGACATATCTGGATATTATCAATCTAATCTTTGCATATTTACTCGAGCCTGGAATGAAGAAATTTGGAAAAAAGTGTATGAAGAATTTGATATTGGCACTTGGTCATTAATAGGTTTGTCTTATTTATTTGCCGCAGTCGTGATTACGGTGGCTCGTCGGTTCTTATTAGGAGATGAAGATATGAAAAGAATTATTTTAAAAATATGGGGATATCTGTATGGTCAGACGGATAATATATTGATTCAAAGAATTGAAATGAAAAAAATTGTAATATTTTGGATTTGGTTCACATTTTTTATAGTAAGTTTCTACAATTCAGCACTTTATAGCTTATTGACGAGAAACGTAAAAGTAAGTTCAAAAATTGATACAACATCATTATCTACGCTGCCTTGGGAACCATGCATAAGTGATGCTGTAAGAACTTTTTACAAATTTACTATTAACGAAACACTCCCTGGAAATACAAAAGCCAATTGTAAATTAACCGAAGATGTATTTGACACTGTAGCTAATAATGTTAAGTATTTTGGCTTGGATATGGAGTACAGCTATCAAAGCAGGATGGTTAAGTATATAGATGAAAATGGTAACTCTAAATTAAACAGCTGGCAGATTGCAAGTGATTTGATACTTGCAATGTACACCACTCGAGGATTCCCTTTGCGTGATAAATTTCAGAAATATGCCACTTTTCTCTTAGAGTCAGGATTATTACAACGACAACATGCAGCACTTCTCAATAAATCAATAACTCCTAGCCATCATTACAAACAAACGTTTAAAATATTTCGTTTATCGGATTTTAGAATTCATTATGCGATATTGATTATTGGTTATACTATGTCGTTAATCTCTTTTATTATTGAATTAAGTCATTAATCTCTTTTATTATTGAAACAAGATACAATAGAAATTCAACAATTTTCAATCATCAGTTATTTAGATTTTAGATTTATGTTTTAAAGTACTTAATGGACATTTTAGTACTTACTTCACCATCTTGAGAAGCTGGTATACAAAGTTCCAAATAACCATGCTCTATATACTGCTGGCTGAAGTCAAATAGTGGTTGTTTCATCATTTCTTTGCGGACTGCAGAGAATGCTCCGTCCGCCCCAATTATTAAATCGGCGTTTACTTGAACCGTATCTTTTGAGTCCATCCTAAAATTCACAATGGTTTTAATATTTTTATGCTTCTTGTATCATTAGAATTTAGATCAATAAAAGGAAAATATTAAACAATTTTTGTAACCTTACGTACGTTCGCTCAAGTGCAAGACATAGTATGTTAAGTAGTGGCACTTAATACAAATTTACCAGAGGAGGAAAATAAAAATAATTTATATTATAATAATTTTATTCAATGGTGTAATTAATATTTTAAGATATAACAATATTAACATAACAAAGTCACTGTTGCTGCACGTTTGATATAGTTTATAGTGTAACTACACCGAATTTTAGAGATTTTACACTGCTTCTTTAGTATTAGTATTAATAGCATATAAGGTTCTATTAGAATAAAAACAGTTTCAAATTGTATTCTGCACTTTACTAAAGAAAAAAGACAAATAATATGTTTTATTTACTGTAACAACTTTAGCGCTCAGAGGACTAACTTATGATTAATAAAGCTCTATGGACCAGAATAAACTTTTGTTGGATACAATGGAACCGTTTATTCGTTTGACAGAGAGTGTATATTGTAATTTCATATAGTTTCAAATAAAATGTATAGTCTGTAATCTTTTTTTTTATTATAGTAGCATTAGAATGAAATAATGTTTTCACTTACTTAAGAAAAGTTAATGATCCATTTCGTAAATTAGATTGCACCAATTTATGGTTAAAATATCTTACCACGTTGTCATAGTTCTCTGATTCTGCAAAAAGTGTAGGAATTCTGATGTAAAGAACTAGACTATTATTACACCAATCAAAAGCAATTTTATAATATAATTTTCCTTTGACATCTAATATAAGGAAATTTCAATAAACATAACATTTGAGACATTTTTTCAAAATTATATCGCTTTATATAGAAGTTCCGCGCATCTCAATTGTATATCATACATAGCAGGGTAGGTAGAGGAAACCTAATGTTAAGACACTCCGTTCCCCATTTTCCGCCAAAATTCTCGAGGTGTTGCGTGTTGAGTAGGTTTACCAGACACCATCAGAGCGAAGAAATTAAAATATAAAATATTTCATTTCTTCTAGTGGAAATCGAACCATACTTGCAATACCACCCGAGTTCGGTGGAAAGTAGGCAGGGAATGCCTAAAGCTAAGAAAAAGAAAAATAATTATTCATAATATTTTATTACATTTGACACTTAACTAAAGCGTAAAATAGTATGTAAGTATATTATGTTTATTTTATAATATATATGACACTTTGCAATTTAATACGAAATTAGTAATATGAATTAGGAGTAGAGTTACAGTCGAGTAGTAAGTAGTTAGAGTCGATTATAGAAGAATAAACTATAATAAATATTTACCTTTCAAAAGTACGCTGTTTAAATAATTTCTTCCCACGGAGTAAATACACTGAAAAATATACAAAGTTAAAAAACTATTATCTATCAATCATTAATATAGAAATAAATAGTTAATCTTATGGTATTGTACTCGTAACAAAACATATTTTTTTTATTAGTTTCACGCTGTAACCCGCACACAGCAGGGTAGGCAGAGGGAACCTAGTGTTAAGAGACACCGTTCCCCACTTTCCGCCGAGTTCTGGAGGCATTTGCCTCGACACCAGAGCGAATTTATGAAAATATAAATGTAAGTAAATAAAAATGTTAATATAAAATATTTATCACCAGCGCGTTCAAGCTCGCAATTTAGTTTGTGTTAATTAAAAAATCTTATCCAATAATTATTTCTTATAGATTAAATGGGCTGCTAGGGTTTCACATGACGTGTTTTAAGCATTCAATTTTCTGTTGTCATCAGAAGGTGCTCATAATGCTGAATCACTTTTTATAAGGCGGTATAAACATATCTCTTAACTGGGCCGCTATATTACACTATTGTTTTTTTATATAAGCTGATGTTTGTAAATCGAAAACGAATCGTAGGTATTGGTGGCAAATTTCACAGTTGTTTAACCTTTAGTTTGTAGCATTTTTGTAGTAGTATGTGTTTACGTTATTGGTATCTATGCGTAACTGCGTCACACGAAATACAGGCAGAGATAAACATCGGAAAATGAAAAAAAATCCTACGTCTAAACTGTTGAGGTATCTCGATTAATTTCCTTAGATATGAGTTTAAAATATTTTATCCTATATGCTGTGCCGTAAAAAAAGCGCTAACGCTTCCAACCTGTACATGGATGCTCATATGTTGCCAAGGAACGGAACTAACATGACCAAAAAATTGATAAAAATCCTACCAGTAGTCTTTGTGTGGGAAAATAATAAGAAACACACAAGAAATGTGTATCATTACTTTAGATACCTTTTTTTCCTTAGCAACATCTAAAAGAACGGAACAAGATTATGCAAATCATGTTATTAATAAATGTTGCATATTATAATCCTAAGCGGCGCTATTTATTTTTACTATTGAACTAATTGACGCGTTGGCGTTGCCATAGCAACGTGTATGTCACTTTATAAACATAAAAGTGTATATGTTGTCAAATGTATGGTAGTGTGCATAATATTTTATTTATTGATTTAATGTACTTTATAAGCATTATTATTGAAAGATATTAGCATTCTGCACTTCTCCAAAATTCAAACTATAAGTTTGCCAAAAGTGTATTTCCCATATGTAACGGTAACCAAAACATCGCGTATTTTGCCATCTACGAAGCATTGCTTCTGAAATGATTTAGAAGTACAAGACGAATTTACTGATTGCTTGATATTTTTCTGCCTAAAATACAGGAGACGTTTAAAAAAAGTTAAACCTTAATATATAACTTTTAAACTAAAATTTTACCTGATTCGTCCTAGAGTCGTAAGGTATAGCGTACGTTGTACCATCAGGGCGATGGATCATTCTTGCCTTCATTGGAATACCATGTTCATTGACCATGTGGTCTTCAACCCCAACACCCTTAAGTGCTTTCCGCCCGCGCACAGATAAGGCTAAGTTTATAGAGCGTCCCCGAACAAGAGGAGTTTGTCTGATATCTGCAATACGTACACAGTTTCTGTAATTAATTTTATTTCCCGTGTTCCCACAAACACAAATAGTTATATAGATAATATAAAATCAATAACATTACAAAAAGGTTTACATTTTAACTAAAATTTTACTTCGAGATATAAATAAATCAGCTTCACTCTGTTTCCCGCACACAGCAGGGTAGGCAGAGGGAACCTAGTGTTAAGACACTCCGTTCTCCACTTTCTGCCGAATTCTGGAGGCATTGCGTGTTGAGTGGCAGAACTCAACGCCGCGCTTAGAATAGAACTCGAGATATAGTTATCAAGTAAGTAATGCCTTTTTATTGAAATAAGATAAAGCCAAATAATCAAATCTTTAATATGAAAACTTACATACTACAATTAATTTTGTATTTCTTCAACATCCTGTAAAAAGCACCTACATACGCAAGTATGTATATATGTACCTATATTATGTAAGCCTGTCTGTCCCTACATTACAGGTAATATAGGTACTTGGGTAGGTTAAATTAGCTATCATATTTACACTAATATCATAGATTATAATATCGAAATCTTAATTGTTAGGGTTGTGCACCGCAAAAGAAAAAATACAGAACACCCGAAGGATCATTTTATTGTAGGTCGAGACTATTTATCTCGTGATAAATAATTTTATCTTTTTTATATACATATTTTAACACAAATTAGTAATTTTGGCCACGATTTCAACATGTTGCATAATATTTATTTTTTTAATATAATGTAAATATATTATGTTTTTTTTTTAAATAGACGAAACGGGTTTTTTTACATAATAAAACGATGAGCCACGTGCCTATTATCAAGTTTACCTTCACGATACTCGTAGAGGGATACACGATGTCCTCTTTTGGCTAGATAAATTGCTTCTAATGATCCGACCTGAAATATTATCGGTGAGTAAGGAATTATCATTACAGCTTAAGAATTATAAAAATATTATTTTAATTTTCTCGCTCTGATGTCGAGGCAAGGCGCGGCGTTGAGTTCCGCCGCTCAAAATGCAATGCCTCCAAAATTCGGCGGAAAATGAGGAACGGAGTGTTTTAATACTAATAGGTTCCCTCTGCCACAACAGGGTTGTTGTGTGCGGAATACAGCGTGAAGCTGAAAAAAAAATAATATGGATACGTCAACGACTCCTAAGTGAATTTACATAATTAATGAAAATAATGATATCTCTAATAAATTTTAAATAGAAAGAGGTTCTGAATTCGACTGTAGCTTTTCAATTTTTATTTAAGTTTGTGCATTTAAGTACCTATAGTTTAAAAGTCGGTGTTAGTTTTAATTCGACTTTCTATTTTTGCTCTAGCTCTTTTATTAGTTGTATCTCGAATGTAGCTTGTTAGGCAGAGGGAACCTGTTAAGACACTCCCAATTTTAGAAACATTGCATGTTGAGTAGCGGAACTGAACGCCGACATTAAGCTCCTTATTAGAGTAAAGAAATTAAAACATTTCATTGAATAGGAGATTTTTGAGTAGAAATTATTTTACATTTTCAACTTTTACTGAATCTATATATTAAAAATATTTTTGAAACACACTATAAAGGAATTTTCTAGGAAATTTAAGTTCATGTCTTTCTGCTTTTTGAAACAAATGAATATTAAGTACATTTTGTGTAACATTTTATTTCTATTATTTATTCTGTAAATAGCGAATACTAAATCAATTATTAATTACTACTAATATAGACTATTTTCATTAAAAACCAGCAAACACTCAAGGTTTTGCTTGACGACTACAACGACATATAACTACGATGTAAAATAATCAAAAGTAATTAATATTTATTTACTTAATAAAATATTACAAATTAAAAAAATATATACTGACTAAAAATTTAAATCGCAAAAATAATATTATGTATACACACTGTTGAACAATATTGAACAATACACAAATAATAAAATTCTTTAAAAAAAAATAATATCAAAAAAAAATATTTTAATTGGTAATATTGAATTACAAGTCAAGTATAAATTTATTTTTATTTTATATTATACTGTTTAGATAATATTATTCATATTAAGGATCATAAATTATCGTAACAATATGTGTATATACTATATTATATATTTATTTAGAATATAATTTATTTTACTGCCTTCAACGAAAATTATACTTCATTTTAATACCAGTAATCATTTCGTATGCTTATATATATAATATTATAAAAAAAATATATATTGTTACATAATATTATTATATAATATTGTTGTTGTATCTACTAGATATACTCATTTGATACAAGACCCGTTAAATAAATTGTCGAATTATTATTTAAAAATATAAATAATAATAACATTTGTTTTTTAATAATTATATACGAAAAAAAAACTCACAAGCCCTCCTCCAATAACTGCGATATTTAATTTCTTTTTTCTATTGCCGTTTATCACTTCCATTATAAATATTTAATTAACAAAAAATAGCACTAATAATTATTCGAATTTGTTGAACCAAAACCGGTGGAACCAGCGTCCGAGACACCACTACTACAAATGATGATGAAACTAAGACGAG
>DWQW01013420.1:0-10256 GCA_018249695.1 Heliconius erato demophoon | reverse complement strand
TTTGTAAGAGGATTGCTTATTTTTGATGTCATAGGGGAGGGGGGGGGGGGGTCAATAATTGTAAAAAAACTGCTTACGTAATACTTGAACGGCCCCTAAAGGAGAATCAATCGGAAGCAACTTTGTTGTATAGTTAATACTTTATAGTAAATAAAAATTAAGATATATTTTGGATTTTTATCAAAAATATATTTTTATTTTTATTAAGTATATTATGTCAAACGTAATAGAAATAGGATAAAAAAGAACTAAACAATATTTTCCATAATATATTCATATATTTGAATAAACAAAACTATAGGGACATCATTTGACGGCAAAGACCGTGTTGTAATAGCAACCCAGGGGTTCGGTCGCGGACAGTACATTGTTAGAGTACGCGGACGAAATTTAAGGCTTTTTTGGGTATTTAGTAAAATTTTTAACAGGAAGTAAACAATGAATAAATCAGCTTCACGCTGTATGCCGCACACAGCAGAGTAAGCAGATGGAACCTAGTGTTAAGACACTCCGTTCCTCACTTTCTGCCGGATTCTGGAGGCATTGCGTGTTGAGTGGCAGAATTCAACGCCGCGCTTAACCTCGACACCAGAGCGAAGAAATGGGAATATACATTTAAGTAAATATTTGTTATCTCCTCGAGTGGGGATCGAACTCACAACCAGTCGGTTTTACAGTCACACCTTGTGCCGCTGCGCCACGACTGGCCTCAACAGAAAGATATGAGATAGGATAAAAACGGACTAAAATATAATTTCGGTGATATCCACCAGGTGGCGTACTTCGACGGCAAGGGTCGTGGCGTGGTAGCGACCCGCGCGTTCGGTCGCGGCCAGTACGTGGTGGAGTACACGGGCGAGCTCGTCGGCATCGCGGAGGCGCGGGAGCGCGAGCACAAGTACGCGCAGGACCCCAGCGCCGGCTGTTACATGTATTACTTTAGACTGCAGGACCAACAGTATTGGTGAGTGTTTTTTTAACATTCTTAAAGTGTTATTCTACACTTAAGAAAGATAAATAGTTATTTAGAAAACGTATAATATAAAAATTTGAACGTAGCAGAACTCGAACCTGGTCGGTTTCCAGGAGGCGCGGGTTCGAGTCCCGCTACGTTCAAATTTTTATACGTTTTCTAAATAAGTAGTGTTGGTAAGTGTTTGATGTTACTATGTTAGTGTATAGGGAATTATAGTTTAGCAATTTTTTGTGTTGATTTGCTAAACTATTACAAGTAACAAATTCTTTAATTTTGATTAATAATTTTTAATGAGGAATAAACTACATAATATTCAATTTATATTATAAAACAAAGAAATAAAATGATTCAAAAATTAGTCAAGTAAACATTATAAATTTAGATCGATGTGATGTTTATCAAACCGATCTAAATGTTTATTTAACTAATTTTATGTATGAATATTTATAATAATGTTGTTTTTACTTTCCCGTATTTTTTGTACAAAGTGCGTTATTCGATTCCCCACAATTTTTTTTTGGAAATTTAACAGGAAGAAAAGATCTTTCTCTTTTAAGTAGTTATTTTCTTGATCTTTTGAGAAGTTCTCTCAATGTGTGTTAGTATCGACGCGACGGCGGAGTCCGGGCGCCTGGGCCGCCTGGTGAACCACTCGCGCAACGGTAACCTGGTGACCAAGGCGCTGTGGGTGGACGGGCCGCGCCTCGTGCTGCTGGCGGCGCACGACATCGCGCCCGGCGCCGAGCTCACCTACGACTACGGGGACCGCTCCAAGGAGAGTCTGCGACACCACCCCTGGCTCGCGCTATGACCTGGGTCCGTATACTTTGTATCCAGTAACGTTAAGTAATTCAAATCGTGGATAATCCCAAACTTATTGACGAATGAGGAGAATCTTTAAGTATAAGAAATAAGTAAATAAATAATTAGTTCTGGGAGTTGCTCTGCACGAATATTCTGCTGCAAGTAATTGATGCCACCATCTTCTTTCTACTATCGCACCTCTCGCCGCCTACGGTAACCGGAACTGGATTTTGGTCCTAACCAAATACCAATGCAAGTACGTGTAAACTATGAAATAACATTACTTCCGCGATGTTTCCTGAACGATACAATTTGAAGGAATTCATAAACAGATAGTATATGAATTCATTATCTTTACTCTTAAGACCAGCAGCTCATCTTCTACCCATCGAATCCTGGATATGATAAAAATAATCGCTTACCAATATTCTAAATAAAAAATCTATATGTATATGAAAATCTTCCCTTGACTTATTTTTTACGAAAAAAACTTACTGGGATTACGAGGTATGCATTTTAACATGCACATACATCGTCTTACCCACGATATATGGTAGGACAATTTTCGCTGTTTGTAAATGAAAAAAAAATTAAGAATGGAGTGTTTTAAACAATTCCAATTATATATTAAATATGTAATAGCATTATAATGAACTATTATACTGTCCTGTGGCAACCTCGCTAAATACGGAAGAAACGCCAAGATATTTAAGCAAAAACAAAGTATAATAAATAGTATTTGTACTATAAAAACATCTGTAAATAAAGTTTTTTTTTAAATAAAAAAAATAATATAATAATAAAGAAAGTTATTTATTCATTGAGGCAGTCGTGGCGCAAGCGCAAGTGTGTGAATAAAAACGCGACGATTGTGGCCTCGATTCCAACTCAGGGGAATGTATCATTATTTATTAATATTATAATTTTGTCGCTTTGGTACCAAGGCAAAGCACTGCGTTAAGTTCTGCCACTCGACACACGAATGCCTCAAAAATACGACGGTGCGTGGGGAACGGAGTGTCTTAACAATCGTAGTAGGTTCGATCCCCACTCGAGGAGCTAAAGCTTGTTTACATTTATTTTTTAATTTCTTCGCTCTGGTGTCGAGGCAAAGTGCGGCGTTGAGTTCCGCCACACAACACGCAATGCCTCCAGAACTCAGCGGAGAGAGGGGAACGGTGTGTCTTAACACTAGGTGCCCTCCTGCCTACCTTGCTGTGTGCGTGAAGCTGATTTTAAATAATTATTTTTTTTATTTACAGATCTGCATCCAGAAATCTCAGTTGGACTAAATAATGTTATTTATTAATTTATAATATAATATAAATAACTTGTTGTCAGTTTTGTTTTGAGGACACGATTTTTGTTGTTAATGAAACAAGTGGCCTAACACTAGTTTCGATGCCGACGTGGACTGCCCTACGCCGCCAAGTACAGCCCACGACAGAAAAACACATTTAAAAAATCCTTTATTCTAAATTAAATAATAGCTTATAATTTCGAAATATATTTAATATGTAAAGAATTGTATTATTCGATTGTAAGTATTAGACATTTTTTTTAACGTTACACAGTACTAATACGAGGATTTTGTAATGTTTTTTTTTTCTGCTGTGGGCCAGTAAATTACTCAGTCAGTTTTGTAATGACATTTTTTTTCATTTAGAAATTGCCAAAAAACGTTAGAAATCGAATGAGCACTTGACGTTGGTAACGAAATGCATCAGTATTTCCTATATTAACTACTTACGTATATATTTGTACGAAAAAATTTGTATTCTCGAATTGGGGCTACTCAAAAATCACGTCACACGTTAAAAATGACGCATGGGGTCGATATTATGTGACATTGTATGACAAGTGCCAGAGAAGGAATCTTAATGTTGTTATATCACATTTTTAAATATGACATCTACTTATTACAATTTAGAATTTGTGCTATTTTAATTGAATAAATTTCTTTAAATAAAATGCAAGAAATAATTAAATTCTCGTGACGTCATTTATGGATGGCCCCTTAACTTAGAAAATAACTATCGATAAATTAAGCAATTATTTCCTTAGATTTACTGTAATGTGCTCACCATACATACAGTTCCTCTTAGTAATGTTGCATATTTAGATCAAAATGGTCGCAAAAAGACCTACTGATTAGAAAGGTACAAATACATTCAAATCAACGTTTAATAGATATATATATTATATATATAGATGACGAATAAAGATTTTGATACAAATTTTTTGAGATTCTCATTTAAATGTTATTTTTGTGAATTGAACTATATTTTCAATAATCCGAGATATTTTTATAGCATATATATTATATCATGGAGTCTATGTTGTTAGAACGAGAGGAAGAAGACGACTTTTTGGATGCATTAAAATGCAGTAAAGGCTCGATTTTAAATAAAATGCAATCAATCAATATTGTAATTGTATTATTTTAATAGTGTTATGAGTTTTGATTTATGTAATAATCATGGGCGTATATAGAGATACATATCTGGACCTAGGCTTTAGCTTTGAAGAGATATGTTCGTGTAAATGTTGTTTCTTTAATTTTTTTGGTGTTTTTGTTAATAAAATTTTGGGAATGGGCACCAGAGCATATTGGGGTGGGCACGGACCGCCCGCCCCCCGGTCCTGTTACGCCCATGGTCACAATATCAACTCAAGAAACGGTTAAAACACAAACTCGAATAATTATGTATTTATTTATAAATAATTTAAAATTAAGTAATTTAATTTTGTGAACGCGTCTTTATAAGTGTTGCTCACTGTAAGGAAAATTTACAGAGTTTATTGTAATATTTGTTCTATGTTTACGATAGACTAATTTTGTGTCATAGTAAGAAAAAAATATATAAGATTTTTGATTGAACAAACCCACCGAAATGGGAACGGACGCGACAACGCGAATGTGGTTTGTTATAACATATTATTATTAAATAAATCAATGTCATTAATTATTTATTGCCCTTGTCCGATATCATGTTATCTATTCAAAATTAATATAAATTAGAAATAAAAAAAAGAATATTTAGGGAAGTATTATGTAAATACGCCCTGATTACAAAGCTTTGATGCAAAGTAGACGCTGACTAAGTTTTCAGTATGGATCTCCTTGCGTTTTCCCTACGACTGTATTGCATACTAATCCATTGATGAATTAATTATCACCCGACAACGCAAAGGAGGGTAATGTGTTTTTCTTTTTAGTATTTTCTTTTAAATAAGCGTATGTGATAGAGGCTGCAACTCTTATGTGTCGTTAAGAATTGTGCGTTTCCGACGTATTTTGTATAAATGTTTCAAATTAGATATTTTTCATTATTGGTATATGTATTTAAGTTAATATTTATATGAACTGTCAACTGTTGCTTACTACTTACTTATTGTACACTAAGATTTACTATGATTATTGTATATTTTGTTTACACGATTTTGTGTGAGATTATGGATTTCTCATATGTTATAAAAAAATACCTTACATGGAATGTTGTCTATTTTTCATATTAATCATGAAAAACAAACACCAGTTAAATCTTATAAATAGGAAGAAAATTTCCTTGTCACTATAAGAAATTTGAATTAAAAGTCAGAAACGCATAATATTTCATAGAATAATTTTCAATTGTAATCATATTTTTAACTTTAAAGATACGACTTACGAACGCAGCCCGGTGTGAGCGTACACCAAATTATATTTAATTTTAGTTGTAAAATGTTGATAATATATACGAGATGTTGTGGTTTGCCAGTCGTTAAAATCTGTCGCTGCTTGTGAACGCCAAAAATAAATGGCGATCTACTATTATAATAGTATTAGTAGTATCTCAGACACTTTCGTATGAAGAATATAAAGCCAAAAAAAACTTAACGACTGATAGAACCTTAAATGATTAGGATTTTAACCGAACGTGCACTTTGGAGACTTATTATTATGTATTTTTTAAAAAATAATGATGCTGGATTCTAAATTTGAGATGCGATGCAGCTTCTTTGTTTTTATATTCGTATGTAAAACTAAATTATTGAAATGTGTTTAGTGATAGTAGTAAAAATAGTCGATAGTCTCTTCGAAATTAGGTATTTTAAGACTGAAATTCAAGCATTTATTCAGCACAGCTAACACTCACTGTTTAAATTAATTTCAATTGACACTTTCTACTCAAAATATATCTCTTTTCTCTGTTTAAATATAATCCAGCAGCATTATAGCTATGTATTAGTATTGCTTTTTGTAGTTCCTATACCCATTTTAACGCCTTGTGTGAGCGCCTAACCTTAATATTACTGCCCACTTAAGGCTAATTTAGACTAATTTTGAAAAATTATAAACATTTAATATATAATTCACTTTGTAAAACTATCGTGTATTGATTGACATTTAAGTTAGTATAATCATAGATTAATATATTTTGAAAATTGTTGTTTGCATTTTTTTTTTAGATAAACTTTAGTGGTGTATAAAATATAACTAAATAGTTTCTGTCGAGTATTACTCGAGACAATTTTTAATATATATCATATAAATTCACAGAAATAATGACTTTCACTTGTTTATAAAAGGCGCTATCACTCGATCCAAAATAAATATTTTTTTTACTAACAGGGTGACCAAAGCTTTAGGTGACGAAATTTTTAAATATGATAAATTATAATTGAGATGTTTTAAGAGATTAAAATTACATTATTGGTTGTTAATTACACACAATATTCAAATCAATTTAGTTCTAATAAAATAAATTCTAAGGTTTTAATAGTTATAAGTAAACTATGATGTAATGTTAGATCAATTAAATTCTCAAATATTTCAAATATTAGTATAAATTTAATTTTTGCAACTATTTGTTAAAAAAAATGAAATAAAGTAAAACTATGATTAAGCTACAAGTTTCTTCTGATTACTTTGTTATGAATGTGCTATACGACGCACTGCCCTTACAATATACATTATAGTGAATAAATAATTTTAAATGTCTTTAAACGTTGTTTGATTTTCCCTCTTGTTTATTTATGAAGAAGTAACTAGCGGTCACGTGCAGCTTCGCCCGCTTGAACTATACAAATAAATATATTTATGAAATTATTTTCAGTAGAATTATTAGTAACAAATATAATAGAATAGGATCATCCTGATACTGGTGGTGTCGTAAGAGGCGACTAAAGTACGTGTGGTAGAGTCACGTCGCCAGCAATGGCAACACGCATGGGCAGACTCGACCGGATCATTACCACCCCCGGCATTTAAAACCGGCGTGAAGTAGCTTTATGCCACTACGTTTCGCATCAGGTAATGCCGGGCTCCGGCGCCCAACCAGGGTGGGTTGGGCGCCGGAGCCCGGCATTAAATCTGGTGTTGCACGGGGTCGTGGGCGGCGATGATCGCTTACCATCAGGTGACTCGCACGCTCATTTGCCTTGTTTTTTTCCATAGAAAAAAAATATATAAGCTAAAATCAAAAGAAGTCAATCAATAATCAAAAGAAGCCAATGAAGAATAATAAGTAGAGAAAAATCTTATAATTAGAAAAATACCTAATTTATAAAAAGAAACTAAACAAAACCAGCTATATTATCAACGTAAAATAAATATTTAAAAGTATTAAATTTTAGAGGACAGTCGTGGCGCAGCGACGAAAGCGGTTGTGGGTTCAATCCCCACTCGAAGAGATGAAATATTTATACTTCTCTCTGGTGTCGTGGCAAAGCGCGGCTGTGAGTTCTGCCACTCAATACGCAATGCCTCCAGGATCCCGCAGAAAGTGAGGAATGGAGCGTTTTAATACTAGGTTCCCTCTGCCTACCCTGCTGTGTGCGGGATACAGCGTGAAGCTGATTTATTTTTATTAAATTTTAAAATAATACGAAATATAATCTATACTATGATAAAACAGTAAAAAATAAATAATGCTATACAAAGACATATGTTGCCGAGTTTTATACAGATTTTTTAAAGGATATGTTCGTTACAATATGATTTTACGCGTTCATTTACACAGCGCATGACCGTTATACTCGTACATTTTATTAAATTATTTTATTCAATTTTGATATCTTCTAAAATATCCATTTCTATGATATGCTGTAAAAGTCAATTTTAATCTGTATAAGTGCACAGCGTTGAAAATAGTTGCGCAATTATGCCTTCTAAATTTTTAAACACAAAGTGGTTACTGTGAGTTATTCTTAAGAGATAAATATATTATAGGCTATATAACATTGCGGTGTATTTCTTTAGTTAGCCTTACATAACGAAATAACAATAATAATGAAAGACTTTGTGGGTATATAGTACTACAGAAAGAAATATTCAATTTCATTCGTTCTAATAAAAGTATGTCATAAATAAGTCACTATAAGGCGTTTTGAGGCAAATAATTATATAAAAAACAAAAAAAAACTTTTATAATTTGTGTCTCTGCTGTGTGCCTTTCTATTTTCCCGAGAACATTAGGTCCAAAACAGCTGAAGTCATTTTTATGGGACTTTCAGAGACTGATATACATTTTATCCCGGAATTTCCACGGGACTTACCCAGGAAAAATGTATTTACATGTTTTCCGTGCGTGAGTTTTTCTATATTAACTAAACATTTGTCTATATCAAAAAGATATTTTTTGCGAGCAATAGCAAATAAATTCCCAAAGATTAAAATAACGATTTATTAACGTCCAAAATTAAGAACCTATCTCCAACGTCAACCTTAGATTGTTTCATATATCTATCCAATCTCTAGGTTATTAATATTGGGCGTAAGTGTATAACAACGGTATAGATAACCATCCAACCGAGCTTAAATAACCAACAATTCTATACTAAATACACTTAAATAACATTAAATATAAGATAATATTATATTTATTTTGATAAGGATGAATACCAAATAATAGAAAATACATTAACAATAAGCAGATAAATTTAAATTAAATATATTAAAATGATTAACATCGTCCAACCTTCAGAGATAAACATATATTGTCTCGGACTTATTAATACATTTTTTAAAGGACAATATGTTTGTAAAACATTTGTGTCTCATAAGGTTGAGTCAGCGCATGCCGTGTAAGCATTCAGAAAGCTGTTTTTGCGAAAAATTTTTAACAACAAAATTCCTTGTTGCTTAGCAACGGTTGCTAAGCGACGGTTGAAATAACATGGCAGAATAAATTGCATGTCAAATTGAAAATACATTTAATGTATTAATATATATCGAAGATATTGGAAATATAAGAAAAAAAGTATCCTATAATCATCCCAAGACCCTCAAGTATTTCTGTATGAAATTTTAGCACAATCCAATCAGCGCTTTGGACCTGATTGCTACTCAGACAGAGACAGACAGAGGTACTTTCGAATTCATAATATAGGTATGGATTAAATAAAAGATTTTTTGCAAGCCATTTTATTTATTATTAAGTTTAATATTACACTATAAAGTTTTTAATGGAAAACATTATTTTCTACAAAAATTAGTTATATTTTATATATATGTATATTAATTACATCAGTCTATTGACAAACAAACGCACATTAGAAACAATTGAGATACTTTTTTTTTCATTTTCCAGAAAAAAAGCTAATTTTTGCCTTTGAAATATTTATTGCAAATGCTTGATATGAATTTTAATTATTTATTATCAGTTCAAGCGACAGCAATGTTGTGATGCGCTTTCAAGTAGTACATTTGTGCTTGGGATTCTAACTCCTGCAGTGAGCGAACGACCGGAGCCATCTGGCTGACGTGATCCTGTTGAAAAAAATATAGTATACAATAAGAAAGTTTAAGAACGAAATCAAGTTTATCTTTTTCGTTGATTCGATTCCCATTCGAGGTAATTAAATATTTAATATTTTCATTTCCTCTCTCTGGTAACAAGGCAAAACACAGCGTTGAGTTCCGTCACTAACAGGGTGACCAGAGCTTTTTGCGACCAAAGCGAAATTTTTAAATATAAACTAAAGTTAAAATGTTTTAAGAGAATAAAAATAAAAATATTGGTTGTTAAGTACCTACAATATTCAAATCAATTTAGTTCTACTAAAATAAACGCTTTTAAAATTAGGCAGAAAATGGGGAACGGAAATGTAATTATGGAAACGGAGTGTCTTAACACTAGGTTCACTTCGCCTCCTCAGCTGTGAACAGGGTGAAACTAAAAAATAAATAAAAATAACAATTAAAAAATAACGTTAACTCACCTGGTACCCGGATCCCGCTTGTTTCCTCTTCTGGCCGTACACCACTTTGCCGTCAAACTCGTTGCTCGGCACCTTCATGTCGTTCTCTACTTGCTGTATAGTTATATTAAGGTGATCTTCGATGTCCGCGAGGTACTGTAAATATAATACAGGGTGGAAGTGTCAGCACCACATTAAATGAAACCACAGTTTTAACTACTCTATAAAAGCCTAATATAATTCAGAAAAAAATAAATTCCCAAAAATGAAAAAGTTTTTTTTTCAAACAAAA
>DWQW01013419.1:0-10256 GCA_018249695.1 Heliconius erato demophoon | reverse complement strand
GAACGTAGTAAGTTAGAGAGAGCTAACAACCAAATGTAACTAACGAAGACCATTTATGTACATGTTTTATTAAATTTAGTTTAATTTAGGCCGGTCGTGGCGCAGAGGCACAAAGTGTGACTGTAAAATCGACTGGTTCCCACTCGAGGAAACCCTCTCGAGGAGGTGAAATATTTATTTACATTTATATTTTCATTTCTTCGCTCTGGTGTCGGGGCACAGTGTGGCGTTGAGTTCCGCCACTCAGCGCGCAATGCCTCCAGAATTCGGCGGAAAGTGGGGAACGGAGTGTCTTAACACTAGGTTCCCTCTGTCTACCCTGCTGTGTGAGGGATACAGTGTGAAGCTGATTTTATTAAATTTACAAATTAGTATACTTCCAGCTTGCACTGGACTATTGCGTCAATATTGGGTTTAGCAAAAACTTCCAAGTAAAATTTCTAAGCGTAATGGAACAAACAGTCATCCTCCCACAAACATTTATATTTTTTTTATTACTAGAAAAAAAATTAAATATGTATACCTACAACACATAGGGTGTTATGTTTCTTGAAAGATTCCACTTTATTCTTAATTTTAGCCAATTTAGATACGTTGTTCGTTGAAAGGCAGAACTTCATAATGTCTTTTATGTAGCTGGCGAAATACTTGTATAATAAATATAAGCGTTCCCCCCGAATTAAAGTTGAATCCATTATCGTCACCAAAAGCAGGCTGTTAAGAATTTCACAACGACCTCAGTTCCCAATATGACCCTTGTTCTTGAAAATTAAGATTTTTAAATATTTTAGATAATATTATTTATTAATCTTTGACATTTATATACTACAGATTGTAAACAAGAAAATTAAGAGAATCGATTTTTTATGTAAAATTGCTGGATATCGATATTGAGTTATAAACATTTTAAACATGTAATTTTCAAAGAAAATACTCACTATATTACCAAGAAATTGCCGAAATAATAAATTTTAGTCGTTTAGACCATTACCAGGTAGTAGACGTGGTCGCAGTGTCCGGAACTAAAAATATATGTAAATGAAAACTTGTTGTTGTAATTAAATATACTACGGATATACAATATTTTTCATAATGTTGTTAATTAAAAATTTTTTTTTGACTATCTTTACCATTTAGTAACTTAATAAACAATAATTCTTTTTCGACTGTCGTGACACAGTGTGACTGTAAACGTGACAAGTTGTGGGTCCGTTTCCCATTCGAGGTAATGGAATATGTTTTTTTTTATTTCGCTCTGGTGTCGAGACAACAAACAAAAGCGGCGTTGAGTTCCGCCACTCAACTCACTCGCACTCGCAATGCCTTCAGAATTTGGCGGGAAGTGGAGAGCGAAGTGTCTTAACACTAGGCTCCCTCTACCTACCCTGCTCAATGCGTATTCTGTATTCTGAATGTAGCTGTAAAAAAAATATTCTATTAATATTTTCTGTAGTGAAACTGAAAAAAATCTTTATTAATCTGTCTTTCATATTTTTATTTATTAATACAATATATATAAAAATGCAGGTAGAAAAGTCAAGTATATTTAATAGGGTGAATTTGAACCCACAATAATCGCGCCTGAATAAAATCTTTAGGTACGTGTCAAATGTACGAAACAATTCAGTGTTGCAACTGGTGAAGCAAAAAGAAAAAGATTGCACATTACAATGCCGCAAATTATTCTTATAAAAATATATCGATTTTCATTTTAACAGTTTGTGTAACCTAAGAAAATAAAAAAGGTAGCTTCAATAATTTATAAATAAAGGAACAAAATAAAAAAATCCTAATGGTATGTATTCAAATTTCTGAACTACTGTACGTAAGCAAAATGAATACTCGAAATAATCGAGTCACACGATACCTATTTAACTTTACACCAGAATCAATTTAAAAAAATATTGTTGACATTAACATTTAAAAAAAATATATAGAAATCCTTTCAATTTTACAAAATATATTATTTCGTAATATTTATTACTTGTAATAAAGTAGTATTAAATATGATTCTTTTGAACCATGATCTTGAGCAATAATCGATAAAGATAGAATTTCCTCTCGTTCGCTGTTTAATGATGAAACGTCAATAGTTAAATGTACCAGCGTGTTATATTTTTTTAAAGAAAAAGTACTAAGTAGCTAAAAAAAAATGTGTGAAAATATAAAAAATACTAAAGTACACATTTGACATTTTTAAATTAAAAAAATCTTTTCAACTTACATTTTATTAATATAAAAGTTAAAACGCTACTTGTCGACTACAAGTGGACTTTAGTTGTAAGGAGATGAAAATAAAAAAAATAACATACTTTGTCAAACAAAAAATTAAAATCAATTTTTTTTATATGATATAAAAAATATTTTTTTAACTTATTACTTTTGGGTTTTAGAAAGTAAGACATTTATTTAACCGAAATGAAATCTTCAGCCAAAACCGAAACTGAACCTTTAGGTTTTTAACAGTATTCTTAAAGATAAACTGAAACAGTCGATTGCGGTGGCCATTAACCACTATTTTTAGTTGCATGTTCCGTAGTTTTACCATTTTCGAGATATAAGTTATACAATTTTTTTTATTAAATATCATACTGGGGCAATAAAATGGTTAAGAAAATAGGTTTATTATTTCTTTTGTAGGAATTTTTTATCAACATGCAATATATGTCAACAGCTGATGATGCCTTTCAATTGATTTTCTTCAAGCATACTTTGGCATAAAATCTGCATAAAAGAATGAATTTTGGGCCCAACACTGTCTGTGAACCTAGTATAGAATCTTTACTATACTAAAGTCAAGGTGGACGTAAAGGGCTTCAATTTGGAATGCCGATGATATGGAGCCTTCTAAGACAGATTTTAGTAGGCTCCATAGTCTTATCAGGTAAGGCTAGCGACTGTTTTAAATAAGAGTTTCGTAAGTTTCCAGTGCTAACCATAGACAAATTAAACTTGTGACCTTCGATGGTCTGTGAATCCGTTTACTAAACATAGTATATTTGCAAATCCTATGAAACAAATTGAATCTAAATCAAGGCTAAGCTTTGTTCTAGTATTAGTAATCAAATTTTATTTAACCGACTTATATAATGGGAGGAGGTTATCAATTCGACTTTTTTTATGTTTGTTATCTCAGGCCTTTTGACTGGGTGAACTGATTTTGATGATTCTTTTTTTATTAGAAAGGATAAACTTCAAACGTAGTTTGATGGAAGTTTGGTTATGTTCTGATTATAGGATCCGGTTAAAATTGAAGAAGTCGTTTTTTTGATAAAATTTTAATTGTTCGAAATAATAAAGTACCAGACTACTCAAATTAGTTGCTAAAATGTTTCAAATCTATATGTATAATTCTAAAAATATCTTCTAAAAGTATTTTTCTATTCTTAACTTGAAACACCACGTAAAGACCTAATAAATATAATAACATAAGTTTTGAATTAATATTGAGTAGCGTATCAAATAAATGCTGTATGCAATTTAACACTTAAAGTTACTTTTGTTTGAAAAAGGCAAGACCACGCTCTTATCCCTATCATCTCCAAAGCTATAGAGGCTATCCTATAAAAAAATGAATATTATTTTTGTTACTACAAGCAAACCCAATTTTAAACTGTTTTTTGGACGTAGATGACTTTTGACTATGAAAACTTCCGCGAAAGATGCATTTGTTATAAATAATTTTGCATTTGTTATAAATAATTTTATTTTTATAATTCGGCTTTTTTAACTGGCTTTACTACTCGTGGACAACAATAAATCGTAGAGTGACGCGTGACAAGCTGACAAGTACTTAGTTTCGGTACGGTGGAAGGTTCGGCCGAAACCGAACCTTCGGTCGGTCACAACATAAAATACTATATACTCAATATATATATTTTTTTATATGAAGCAGTTTGGCCAACTATACTCGATTATCGTGGGTTTGATTTCTGCCGTAAAGTTTATACTTAAAATATTTTCGTTTCTTAACTCAAATAAAAATGTAAATTGACCCAAGAATTTAATTAAAATTATTTATGCAAACTTTTAGTGTGAAAAAAGGTATTCATTAATATAAAATAAAGACATAATCTTAAATATGGACGGATAATGGCATATGAAGTCAGTGACCAAATGATATCTTTAACTAATTACGGTGTAAATTTATTATTAACTTTTTTTAGCTTCGCACTGCATCCATGCATTTAGGGTAAAAGATATAGACATTTCGTTCTCCACGTACTGTTGAATTTTCGAGACATTAAGTTGTGAGTGACGGAACTCAACACCTGGCTTTGTCTTGCAAGAAAGGCGATACAAAATAATTTATATCTCCGAATGGAAGTTAAAATCAACCATTACAAGTACAGGGAGAGTAAACCTAGTATTAGGACATTCTGTTCTCCACCTCCCCCACTCACTTTTCGAGACATTTCGTTTTGAGAGGCGGAACTCAACGCTGGGCAACGTATTTTTACCTGAGTTACTAATTCTCGCGAGTGGGTATCGAATCCACAACCGCCACGTTTATAGTCTGACGCTGCATCGTTGCGTCATAACGGCGTATATAAAATTTAGGTTTATAAATGGCCGTGTTATGTCAACTCGTATCTTGTGAATTAATTCAAAGCTCAAACATCGGAATTATGCTTATCATGTTTAATGATCATTACATATTTATATCTGACAAGAGATATTATTCAAGTTAACATGTCTTCATTTGACCACAGCTTCACGCATTTTGCCGGCATATCATAGTACGCAAAGGGAACCGATTGCTGAGCTACCCCGTTAGCTTTTAATTACTTGCCTGTCGAGTGGCTGCCACTAAACATTCAATGCTCCCAGGCTTCAACGTAAAGTATTTTAACACTAGGTTCCCAGGTTTCATATGCCTACCCTGCTACGTACGGGATAAAAATATTAAATATTTCATTTCCTCGAGTGGGAATCGAACCCACAACCTATCGTAGTCGTACACATGTGCCCCTGATGGCAGGCCTAAAATAAATTATTTTACTTTATTTTGTTATTAATACAAAAGTAGATTATTACAATTATAAACACAGTATGGTTTTTCCTTCAAACATTCATTTCTGGATTTAATGCGTCTTTTTTGTGAATTTTGTGCACACTTAGAACTCCTAGTGGTTCTAAAACATTTCACTCCATCACTCCATTTTTAAAAGAGCGTAAAAGAATTCCATACGAATTATTTTCAGAAATATGTTTTTATTTCGGCGTTCGATGAGATGATGATGACGATGATGATTTTTGGTGATTAGTCCATTGGCTCTCATGTTCAACATCACGCCATGGCCATGCTTGCCATAGCGACTTTGGCCGTCCTGAGCACCGATCTCCAGAGACAGTTTCACTTTAGGCAGAGAGGAACCTATTGTTAAAACACTGTTCTGCCCTTTCTACGTGAATTTGGGACATTGCATATAAGTGGTGGAACTCAACGCCGTATTTCGCTTGCCAGAGGGGGATATGTTCCGCTCAACATTATATCATTTTAAAATTATTATTTTTTAGGATTTTCATGTTTAATTCTATATAGATTGAGAAAATGTAGTGCCATATTTTTATTTTCTTTATCCAAATATGGTATGGCGAAATAATCGATGTTGCATACTAAAAACGTATCTTATTCACCAATTCGGTAAAATTATTTGAACCCACATCGAGCAAACAGATATCTCAACTGCACCACGCTAACATCAATGTCGTATATAAATTATGTATAAATTGACCAATCTAAGTGAAACTCTGCACCACTCCTGCTTACGTCACGTTATTGCGGTATCGTTAATACTTTAAAACGATCATTTGCTTTTAATATATTTATAATAAACTTTGTTGAGATAAAATTTAATAAAATCGTAAAGTGACTTGTATTAAGCTGTTATACACCGACGCGACGGTCTGGATTTTTTATGTTATAATATTTTTTTCTTTGAAGTATTTGTTTTTTTAAGTATTTGGTGTAATTTTATTACCTGGGTTTTAAAATATTATAATTTGTAATTTTCCTAAATAAAGAAATTAACAGACCCAGTTTAGACAGTACGGAATTTACATAAGCCACAGCGTTATTTATGAATGAGTTACCAAAAAAAAAAAGGAAATGAAAAGGTCATGATGGAAATCAAATTAAATAAGGCGTTTTATTTTTTTTTTATTTTTAAAAACCTAATTCTTAGATTTTTGCGTACCTTAATTAAAAATGTAGCTTCTATATTTTCTGATATCTTAATAATTTATAAATATATTCATTAAAAAAATCTATAATTTTATATTTTATAAAGCCATTATTTTAATCTTTATCCATTTAGATCTTTATCCAAACTCTAATTTATCTTTTAAAAAATCAAACTGTCACTTGTCAACATCGCCTTACAGAAATACGTGTCGGTTATTACTTTATTAACCTGTGACATTACATATCGGGGTTTACGGCAAATTCATTAATTTTTATTTCGATTCGATTAAAAATAAAGATACAGAAAAGAGAAACGAAGATCATTCGATGTTACATATTTTATGATTTTTTTTCTTTCGTGTTATTTTTTGATAGTAATTTAAATTAAATTGACCGGATGTTGACATTTAGAGTAAAAAGTGTACCGAAGTTTAAAATTTAATATCCTTCTTGTAGTCTTACTAAAAGTGAGTAGTTATAGTTGGTTCGATATGGCTTGCGGCAAATATTTTTATTTTACAAAAAAAAAGTAACTTCATACATTTTCCCATATAGCAGGATAGGTAGAAGGAATTAAGTGCTAAAACTGACCCTACTATAGGACGGAAAGTAGGGAACATTATCCTAATAATTTTTATACAGCGTAAATAGCAGATCCTTACGCCGCGTTTTGACTTATTATCACAGAAAGGAAATCAAAATAATGCGAATAAAGTAAGTAAATATATTTTCAATTACCAATACTGTATTTTTATTATTTCCGAAGAGATCACGTTTAATAAAAAAAACTAGACAGAACTAAAACAAAAAAAATGTTAATAAAAAATACATAAATATACCACATTTAGTGCAACATTGATAAATATTTTTCAATAATCGAAATAGAAAAATCGATTTTATTATAATGTTTCATATTATTGCCATCTTCTGTCTCTTTCTCACTAATTGATTTTCGTATATATCCATCTCTTCCCCAGCAGCCCAATGTTCATTCACACCTGCACATTATACTGTGTTTATTTGTTTGGTCTTAAACACTTGTTTTATTTGACTTCGTTATACGCTTCAAAGTAAAAAATATGGTCGTGATATTTAATATTTAGTTATAAATTGCTTTGATTTTTTCTTTGCTTAAATCTTGAATAGGTTAAGATAATAATAAACCAATACTATATATGTTTTTTTATTATATAAAAAAAATTAGAGCTCAAAAAATTATTTTAAATATTTGTAAGAAAAAAAAAATGATTGAAATACATGAAATTTAATTTTTACTTTCTCTGTAAAATTTTATGCAATTATTGATATCTCGACAATTTTGTTATATATTTTTTAATAAAATATAATTTTATTCTCTCAAAAATATATTTACAAAATTATTTTTAAGATTTTGAATATTATGCCTTACTTTTTTAATTCTATGATGTGAATGTACACCTGGTACTAATAAAAAAATATTTTTTATTACATAGTATTCAGAAACTGTATTTCAAAAAAATCATACAAAATCAAGCAATGACATTAAAAACGATGCAGCGTTGACCTCTGCCGTTCAACACGCAACATGTGAAATTCTTGCGGGAACTTGAACATTAAGTTCTCTCTGCCTACTACTAGGTACTTACTCCTGAGAAACAAAATAATAAATAAAAATATCATTTATAACCATCTCCATGTAGACCCACTTTACATCTCGTTAGCGGCGGCTTATAAATTTGTCTGTCTGTACGTCCCTGCCATTACCGACAGGTACCCGGAATAGTATCTATGTAATATATATGGGTATAACATATTAGCATTAGCAGGGTAGTCAGTGACAACCTAGTGTTAATACACTCCGTTCTCCACTTTTTTTCTTTTGAAAAGAAGAAAATGATAAATGATAATAACTTGAATATAATCAAATTCAGGTAGAATTGGAGTCGGAACCACAATCGTCGATAACAATCAAACATTGCTCCACTGAGTCACGATGGCTTCTATGTTTGTATGAATGACAAGTGTATTTTGCCCTATTAGATTAAATAAAAGAGTATGGAGTAGCGTCTGAATGTGAACGTGACGTGGTTGTGTGTTCGAACCCCACTCGGAAGAATGAAATATTTTAATTTCTGGCTCTAGCAGACGAAACACGGCTACTTATCACGTAATATCTATAAAATAGTAAAATGTAGGGAGCGGAGTGTCTTAACACTAGTTACCAATATATAATATTTATAATAATAATATTTATCAACACTGTCCTCCACTTTCCGCTCAGTTTTTGAGACATTCTCTGTTTAGTTGTGGAGATCAACGCCGCGCTTTTTCTCGTTACCAGACCGAGGAAATAAAAATAATTAATTTCCCAGAGTGAGAATCGAAGTCAGAACCGCCGTGATTACAGTCGTCCGACTGCATCGCTGCGCCACGACGGCCTCGATATATTTTTCGACATATTCGTATATGTAAGTATATTTTTAAACGACTCCAATTTCAATTACGGCACAACATTAAGTAAAACAAAGTTTAAATAAGACATAAACGTCCCGGCGCGTGAACGTTACAATAAAAACGCTTGACTTGTGGACAATTATTTTTATTATTAATCGCGAGACAAATTGAGTCGTGTATCGAAAATACATTTAAATAAGGTAAATCGTTTCTGTAATGATTCGAGATAAGAGCTTTTTATGTATCAGCTGGTGAACTAGCTTGCTGGTCGCGGCTTTGGCTGTCTTGTTTTAGATTTTCCGAATGATTTAGTGTTTTTTTCTCGTAGTAAAAAGTAATCTAGAATATCAGTAAATACTTTATAATATTATACTTTTTTTTTGTCAAGACTTGTAGCTATGTAATTATGTAATTAAATGTAGGATACGGACTGTATCTAATTCACTTTTAATAATTGTAAGATCATGAAACTTGGCGCGGCGCTGAGTTCCGCCACTCAACACGCAATCCCTCCATAACTCGGCCGAAAATGGAGCATGGAGTGCTTAACACTGGGTTGAGTGTTTAACCTGTACCTACTCTGCTGTGTGAGAGATACAGCGTGAAGCTGATTTTATTTATTTATGAAACTTGACACTTATGCGCTTAAGTGGCAATACAATAATTTACTATCATTGAGCTGGTCTAATGGTGCCAGAACCTGTATAGTCGAGCTCTTTAGAAATTATCTACTAATAAACGACTCGAACTTAAGTTCACTAAGAATTGAATATAACCAATTCCGCTAATGGAGATTGAACCTGTAACCATCAATTACAGTCAGAAGCTGTTCTACTGCGGTAGCGAGACCAAAAAAGTATTTATTTATGTAGATTTCAATGCACACTATCACTATGGACTCAAATAATATTCACCTTCAATAAATACCTATATTTTTATTAATATCAAAACTGGCATATACCTATATTAATAAATAATAGTAGTTTGATATCATTACGTTGTTTTCATATTGTAAATGCTTTAGTATCTACGCGATATTTTTATTTAAGAAATATGATATCGACAATGTGTAAATACATTTAATTTGTATGACAATCGATAAGATATTATTTGTTTCATATTGCATATACTTATATATACTATCATACTATGTAAGTATGTATGTTTATCCACTGTCATCAACTCCTTTATATGTAATGTGGGACTCTTGCTTTGTAGACAGAAAAGGCACACGGCAGATGACGGAGGACGTATAATAGGATAGAATTTTTTGATACAATCTAATTATTTTTAATTCTACAGCATTATTTTTTAAGTAAATAGCTTATGAATAATACGTAATAGATCACAAAATTTAACTCATACTTAAAATATGAAAAAAGTTTATTTTAACTTTTTTTGTCATGATTAACTCGTACATACTCGTTTACGTTTATGACTACATGGAGAATTTTGTTTTCAGCTTCACGCTTAATCCCGCACAGTAGGGTAGGTAGAAATAACGTAGTATTGTAACTGATATCCCAAACACCTTTTAAAATATTATTTAATAAATAATGCCTTGACTCGTGATGTGTCTAGTGGTTAGAACTCTTTATAGTTGTGATCGTGAAGAACCCAAAATCTTTTAGAGATT
>DWQW01013418.1:0-10256 GCA_018249695.1 Heliconius erato demophoon | reverse complement strand
TTAATTTTGAATATTTTTACCGAAACTCACCTTTGTCTAGATGAATGTTAGAATTCTGATATTTTTTTCAAAACAGCTGGTAATATATATAGTTTCACAATTAACAAAATTGTGTTTTCAATTTGCGTTATCATAATAGCATCATTCAAAATACTGTCATTAATATACCAGTTCTTAATTGATTGACAGCTCTTGGTAACCAACTCCTTCAAGCCACATATATTGTAACTCATTCCCCGAACACCTTTTCATATATTTTAAATTAATGTGATTTTTTTATTATTCTGACGACAAGCGCGGCGGTGAGTTCTGCCACTCAACCTCCAGAATCCGGCGGACAGTGAGAAACGGAGTGTCTTAACACTAGGTTCCCTCTGCCTACCCTGTAGTGTGCGGGAAACAGCGTTGAAAAAAAAATTTTTAAGACTGCTAATTACAAACATTTTAGAGAAGGATTTTTTAATGCCACAATATTGAAAACATTTTAATCGGTTAAAAAATATATTTAAATACGTTCCAAGCCCAGCACAAAATTAAAATAAGCCCTCTAACACCACCACAAATTCTATTATAAAAATATTCTAGTTCATTTCAAATAATTTTTGAAATGAGCTAATATTTTTTTATAATATGTTTTTTCACGATATTGAAGTGTTTAACGTGAGCGTGTAACGTTCTAATAAGTTTACTCAATTTTTTTATATGTTGTAAAAAACATATGACAACAACATAAAAATCCATTTTTTTATTATAAAATACGTGACTTTGAAACAAAATAAGAAACCGGACATCTTAAGATCATATGTAGGTAGTACATGAGAATGATTTGAATGGTCGATAATCAAATCTGCCAACTCGGCAGTACATATAAATAATTTAAATTCTAATTTACACGTACGCTATTGTCATAGTAAAACTAATGTCCATGTATGTTTGTGTGTAATTTCTACGTATTAATTGAATTCTATAATTAATTAAATTCTAGAAATTTCATCATCATCGTCATATTTAATAGCAGCCATTTTATATTAATTTTGTGTAAAAGATTTTATAATTATTTCGTTTTTTTTCTCAAAACGGTTATAAAACAATTTAAACATCAATAAACTCAATAAGCTAAGAACCTAGGTATTTAGCTCTTATTGAGCAAAATATTTGGTAAGTACCTGTATGTGTGTTTTTATAAGTTTGTATAATTATTTACACAATACTAAAACACAAACGATTTAACTATTGCGAACATTTGATCTATGTCTGCCTTTTTTTTATTTGGCCGGACTAATCTTCTTTCTTTAACACTGGAAGGTAGAGGAGAGTGTGTGAAAGTGTTTTTATCCTGAAATTTTAACAAAATTGATATTTACGCAGAAATAACCGTCGTTACTGCGAGTACCTACCGCCCTGATAGAAATGAAATAACCATTTTTCGGTTAAATACTACAATTTTTGCGGGCTAAATTCCAAATTCCAAAATTTCAAACCAAATCAAATAAAAAACCTTAAATTAAAAATTATTTTATGTATAACATTATAAATAACCATATTAAAACAACTAAGCAATTTTCATAATTTTATGATAAAAAAAATCTAACTTTTAATGGCGTCGATGTCATTAATAATCACACCATTTACGACATAAATCTTTTTAACAAATTACTAACGATGAAACTTCCTATTGTAAATCGAATTTGCAAACGAGGTAAATCCATGAGACAAGCACACAAGTCGGCATACTTGAAATTGTTTACATTTCCACTTCTATTGATATTGCTGACCAAATCATATGGACATATTTAGTCACGAAAACCGCTAATAAGCGTTTGTTAGACGTTAGGACACGCAGTCTAACAACGACGAGGCGACAAGTTACATTAAGGTTAGTATTGATTTGAATTATGTCTTGATTTCGTTATAATTAGATATTAGTAAATCAAGTATCGTGTTAAAGTGCATAATAAAGTGTAACTATAAATTAAAATTAAATTTAAAAAAAATAAATCACCTTCACGCTGTATCCCGCACACAACAGGGTAGGTAGAGGGAACCTAGTGTTAAGACATTCCGTTTCCACTTTCTGCCACGTTATGGAGGCATTGCGTGTTGAGTGGTGGAACTCAACGCCGCGCTTTGCCTCAACACCAGAGCGAAGAAATGAAAATATAAATGTAAACTATAAATTAAATTCTAAAAATAATATAAATGAGAAAGTATCTATTTTAAATACTAGTATTATCACATCTAAAGGTAGGTAATTGTAAAATTATATCAATCCAACCACCCATAAGGTGCATAACCGTGCAACTTTTTGCCGTTTATTTTCCATAATATTCAAATTTTGTCTTAGTACCTGTAATTTGAAAACTTATATTTTTCCCTTAAGAAATGTTAATATTTTAAATAAATTATTTTGCATTAATTGATCAAAAGCAAGGTAATTAGGTTCAGGTGCTATTATTATCTATTAAAAAGCTATCTAACGTGCTTTTTGTCTAACTAGGCATTCATTATATTCTTATGCCGCAATGTGTATGAACTTCTAGAGGTGCTTTAAAGTGATAAAAAATAATATTTTGGTGTTTCTCAACAGGATGAAGGCAATCTTGATTTTAGCAGCCACACTGGCAGTGGCGTTGGGGTACCCTGCCGACACTTACAATCCGTTATATGATAACTTTAATGCACAAGAACTGATAGAAAATGTTCGCTTATTAAGAAGTTATGGCAAATGCTTCCTTTACCAAGGACCTTGTACGGCTGAAGGATTTGATTTTAGAAGTAAGTGTATTTCATGATATTTCTGGTAGTGTGGGCAAAGTTATATATTTGGCAAAGTTGAAATTCCTCAGTATAATATAAGAAATATGCAAGTGATATTTGCATGTTAAGAGTGTTAAATCAAGCATCGATGTTCTTGATTTCACACTCCTCTTTCACGGATTTTTTTTCCAACATAGTGCTTAGCGAAGAAGAATTCTCCTAGCAAAATAATATTTTGATATTTGTTATTATTTGATTAATATCACTTATAATTCGTTTGACAAGACTTTTGTAAAGTATTTCAGTGGTATTTGTTAAATTAAAATTAAATTAAATCAGCTTCACGCTGTATCCCGCACACAGGCAGCAGAGGGAACCTAGTGTTAAGACACACCGTTTCCCACTTATAAAATAAATAAATAAATCAGCTTCACGCTGTATCCCGCACACAGCAGGGTGGGCAGAGGGAACCTAGTGTTAAGACAACCGTTCCCCACTTTCTGCCAAATTCTGGAGGCATTGCGTGTTGAGTGGCAGAACTCAACGCCGCGCTTAGCCTCGACACCAGAGCGAAGAAATGGAAATATAAATTTAAGTAAATATTTATAAATTAGTAACTAGTAAATGTTTCCCACTTAAATTAGCTTCACGCTGTATCCCGCACACAGCAGGGTAGGCAGAGGGAACCTAGTGTTAAGACACTCCGTTCCCCACTTATGCTGTTTGTTATTTTTCATATAATTTGTTATTACACATTTGTGAGGTAGATAGATTATGATTTTGTTATTTTTTTTGTATTTTACCATGTTTGCATATTTTAGGGGCGATCCCTGATGCATTGAAAACGAACTGTGGCAGATGCAGTTTCAAGCAACGTCAATTAATCCGCGACGTAGTCCGTGGTTTCCAAACCAAGCTGCCCGAAATCTGGGACGAACTCACAAAGAAAGAGGACCCTAAAGGAGAGTACAAGGAGTCCTTTGAGAAATTCCTAAGCAGCTCTGACTAAATGAAAATTTCTATTAATTGAAAATGGACACGATAAATGTATACTATATGAAACAACTTAGTGATATATTTATGTATTAATTTTAAATATGATAATCTCGACATCACATATGTTAATTTTAAATTATTAATAAAATATATTTAAGCAACAAACTGATTTTGGTTTAAGACTAAATTAAATGCAAAAACATCCAGCGCATTTGAATCTTTCTCGTTTATTTTCATATTCTGGACATCCACTAAGAAGGGATTTGAAAAAATTTAACCCTAAAGGGATGAAATAGGGGTTGAAAGTTTGTATGGATTTTTTTTTTAATCTGTACCGATTTTTATAAAATTTGAAATTTAGACTGTAGACTTAAAAATATTGTGTTTTGTGTTGTGTGTGTTTCATGGTTTTTAAGAATTCACTCCCTAAGGGTTCAAATAAGGGGTTGAAAGTTTATATGGAAAAATCTTGAAATTGCCACCGATTTTTATAAAAATTAAAATTCAGACTGATAAAAATATTTTATTGAATACGTGTTTCGTGGTTTTTTTAAGAATTCACTCCTAATAAGCGGGCGAAGCCGCGGGCGCCCTCTAGTTTATTATAAAAAATATATATAATTATAAAAAAATTAAAAAAAAAATCACTTACTTCTTACCGTCTTATTTGTAATGTTATGATAAAAACCAAGTTATAATAATGTTTCTTGGAATATATATATATATATATATATATATTGCAAATAAACTGTTCATGTCTTTATTTTTTTGGTCATTTATCTTATTATATTTTGGTAATTTATATGAACCTACCCTATTAATTAGCTCACTCTTTAAAATATTATTAGTCAGTGTGTATGTATTACTTGTAGATACTAAAAGTTTTTGCTGGCAATAAAGATTTTTATCTGTATAACAAAAATATGTAGATATATCATATCATTTACATGTAAATGAATGTAGCAAATGTAGCACTAGATTGTAATTAATGTTGAAATGAAGAAAATACATTTTGGTAGTATGAATGTTTATTGATAATTAAAAATAATTTAAATAATTTTACACGTATCCTAAGTCTTTATAAACTAAGTAACAAATATTGCGCAATTATATATTTTGTAAATCAGATCAAATAATAAAAAATTATATAACAAAAGACTAATCAAGCAAATCCATGTCACGCGTATGATATCTTGAGATTTCTTTTTCTAAAGCGTCGAAATATTTATCTTCGGGGTCGTAAAAATGTCTAAAGTTCATGTATTCCTCCGGCAATACCACCTTGAGGCCCTCAAGGAATCGCCAGAACTGGTGTCTTTGGTTAGGGTTACACTTCCTGCATGCTTCTTTAACGGCTTCGCGTAACAGAACTGTAAAAATAAACTCACATTACGACCATATAAAACTTATCTCCAAAGTAATTAGAAATTAAAAAAGAAATGTGGAATAAATGTTAACAATCCATCCAGAATTGCTTATTAAAAAACAATATACCGGCTAAACTATAAGCAATTATGTTATGTTAAATGTAATATCGAATAAAATACAAGTCATTGTCGATATCTTCTGTCTACCCTACAACACAAATATGTTAAATCTTAACTAATATAAAAACTATGTATAATCTATTATAGAATGAAATAACATAATATAAAATCAATAGCTACTGTTAAATACTGCTAAAAGGAAAAGCGCGGCGTTGAGTTCTGCCACTCAACACGCAATACCTACAGAATCCGACAGAAAGTGGGGAACAAAGTGTCTTAACACTAGGTTCCCTTTGCCTATCCTGCTGTGAGGGATACAGCGTGAAGCCGATTATTAATTAAAAATTATGTTTAAGATAAGTAGAAATATAATAAGATTTTTAAAAAACGTACTAATTACTAGTAAATACGTACCTTTATAAGAGGTTGTAAGTTCCGTGCACGATTTTCTCTCTAGAAAGCAATCCACGAATTTTTGGAGCTCCTCTTCATTGGCGATGAGCGCGTCCATGTCCAGACGGTCATTGCCAGTCGTATAGAATTCGACGGCCGCCACCGTGGCAACGAAAGCGAAAACCAAACTAATCTTCATTTTTAAAATCTGCAAGACAAATACAACATATTAGAAAATATCTATACACTTTTTTTATAATTTTAAAGTATTATTCCACACTTAGGAAAGTTAACTTATTTTCTAAATGAGTATCAATATCTTACTTTAAATATTTGCTGTATTGAGGAAGTACGGTTAGGATAATATTTGCCGTAGAATCTTCTAGGATGAACACCACTATTGGAATAGGGAATAGGGACCGTAATTCGACTTATTTATACCACAGAGTCATAGACAAAGCTTTTAACTTTTGTTCATATTAAGCGACTTGATTCTGTAAGTATTTATTTTAAAAAATGGCAACGTTCAAAATTTTTTAGGTTTCGGCAAATAAAATATATGATACATATTATACATAGAATATAAATAAAATCATATTAAAACATGTCATGAAGAAAAACAGAAATAAATTAACCGATTTTTTAAAATCTGAAATTTAAAAAAAATATGTTGAAATATTCAAATAATTTTATTCAAAATAAGAAATTTCATTGTTCTTTTTTAACGTCAAATAACGACCTGAAAATGAACGGCGCGAGAAAATCAGCGAGTGTTTTTTTTTTAAATCAACTATTTACATTTACACTTATTAGTGACTATGATACCTGTAATATAGACTGGAGTGAGTATTTAATTCCCAAGGCATGTCATCAATAATTTGCTAACCTTTGACAATCAAAGGTCTTTTAACATTTTTTTAAATTTTTAATATAAAATATTCTCCGATCCTATTATCAAAGCATTAACATCGCGCAACTGTTTGCGCGAAGTTTAAGCTTATTTTTTGTAATAACATCACGTACATCACCAATTTTGGTAAAATCTTAATATATTTTTCTATAGTAATTTTTTAACACATCTACCATAGCATTATCAAAAATGTATTGAAATACAACTGTTATTATATTTATATTATTTACTAGCGGCCCGCCCACGGCTTCGCCCGTTTAAAATACATGAGTATTGATTTAATAAGCAAAGAATTGGTTGACAACTATAATGACTTCTAATATGATTTTGTGAGTCAACCATAAAAGATAGACATATGCTGTCTTGAGATTTTTTTTTCATAATTTTATGTAGAATATTTCTCTTATACATGGTTTAGCTGTAGCTTTAACCATTAAGGCTGCACACGCGACGGAAGCTTAAAAAATCAAGTAACTTCTCCCGTTTTCCCAACATTTCCTTTCACAGCTCTGCTCCTACTGATTGTAGCGTGATGAAAAGTATACTATGACCTGCCCAGGAGTATGAAGAATAACTGTATCAAGTTTCGTTAAAATCCGTCAAGTAGTTTTTGTTGCTATAAAGAATATACAGACAGACAGACAGACAGACAGACAGACAAAAATTTTACTGATTGCATTTTTAGCATCAGTATCGATCACTAATCACCCCCTGATAGTTATTTTGAAAATATATTTCATGTACAGAATTGACCTCTCTACAGATTTATTATAAGTATAGATTACCTATTAAAGTCGTTTATGAAAGCGAACACAAATTGCGTAGCGTAACAGATTATGTTTCAAAAGAGTAAGAGGCGCATGTAAAATATATTTAACAAACCTATTCTTAATTTTCCTGTCCCATTGGGCATCTATCCTGGTCTTATCTTACATTATAAGTTCACATTTAATAACTCAATATCGGTACTTATAGTTCAGCAAGAGCATCCAGAAAGAGTAAAACTTTGCACTCTATCGTAAATGTATTCCACAGGTCATTCGTAGGTTAGATTTATTACACAAACTCCCAAGTGATCTACGACTCAATATCATACCACCACCATGGCGTGTCATTGGCAAGGAGACGTGGTGGTGAAATGACAAAAAAGGAAGTGATTCGTGATAAGAAGGTTGCGTTAAAAGAGTGGAAGCAATCCATCACTTCTGAAGACAGATTAGAGTTTTTAATGTTTGATGAGGATTAAGAGAGACCATATAAAGAGCTTTTCTTGTTCATCGTATGCCTTAATCAAAATTTTAAGAGCAACAATAATTCCCATAGTGATGGATCCTTGCTGAATCTCATACTGATATTCACAGATAGTACAATCTCGGCAGAGCCCGATTTCTATCATGGGCTCAAAGAGCTTCATGATGTGACTTATAATCCTTTTTAACAATTACAATATTGAACACGGCTCTTTCCTTTGGAAATTGGAGGTAATAAAACCACATCGCGACTGATGGGGCATCGATCATTCGATTTTAATGTTTGAGATATGGTTATTTTTTTTTATGGAAAAGACAAGGCAAACGAGCGTTCGGGTCACCTGATGGTAAGTGATCACCGCCGCCCACGACCCCGTGCAACACCAGAGGAGCTGCAGGTGCGTTGCCGGCCTGTAAGGTGGATTGGGCGCCGGAGCCCGGCATTACCTGATGCGAACCGCAGTGGCATAAAGCCACTACTTCACGCCGGTTTTAAATGCCGGGGGTGGTAATGATCCGGTCGAGTCTGCCCATGCGTGTTGCCATTGCTGACGACGTGACTCTACCACACGTACTTTAGTCGCCTCTTACGACACCACCAGTACCAGGATGATCCTATTCTAGGCCGGGATCGCACAGCAAAAAAAAAAAAGGTTAAAAAGGTGATTACTATTAAGCACATTAAGAGAGCCCTTCGATTTCCACTCCTTTATTAGAATATCATTCCCATCGATTTTGCTACTAAACAATTTTTGGATATACCACATTTAATATGCACACGACAACTATATTTCTTATATCAACTATTTTAATTGTTACCTAAACATAATTTTAATAAATACCTAATATATTCTAATATATATCATTAATTAATATTAAATAAGCAAACTTATTACTTAATATGAATATTTATTGAGCATAAAGAACAATAATATTAATAAATCCAATAATAGTGTCCAAATAAAGTAATAAAAGATAAATAAGGCACGCACACATTATAGAAAAAAAGACTTTAATCAAGCAAATCCATGTCAGGCTTGATATATTTCGAGACTACATTTTCTAGGGCGTCGATATATTTGTTTTCAGGGTCGAAATAATGTCTGAAGTTCATGTATTCTTCAGGAAGTTGCACCTTGAGTCCCTCAAGGAATCGCCAGTACTGATATCTTTGGTTAGGATTGCACTTCTTGCACGCTTCTTTAACCGATTCGGGTAATATTACTATAAAAATCATACATGAATATTAGGATCACATAAACTTAAATCTAAAGTGATTAGTAAGAAAAAAGTAAATTTTAGACATATGATAACTACCTATTTGCCGTCAATAATTGTAAAATTAAATATTAATTTAACGACTAAACTATATGCATTGATATATATTTTAATATAATGCCGAATAAAATACCAGTCATTTTCAGTATGTTCTTTCTACCTCACAATACAAGTACACTTAAGTAATCAAAAAAATCTTATATTTAATGAAAAATAATCTTATAGAGAAAATATAATAATGTAGCAACCTAAACAAGAATTAATAATTAAAAACAAATCAGGTTCTGTATTCCGCTCACAGCAGGGTAGGCAGAGAAACTTAGTTTTAAGACACTCCGTTCCCCACTTTCTGCCAGATTCTGGAGGTATTGCGTGTAAAGTGGCAGAACTCAACGCCGCGCCGCGCAGAGCGAAGAAACGGAAATATAAATTTAAGTAAATATTTCATTTTCTCGAGAAGGGATCTAACACACAACCAGTCGATTATACAGTCACACCTCGTGCCCCTGCGCCACGTCTGGCCTCTTAATAATTAAACATTACTTATTATTTTTATTATAATTGATACTTACTTTTATAGCTGGCTGTAAGTTCCGTGCATGGTGTTCTATCCAGGAAGCAGTCCATGTAATTCTGGAGATTGGCTGTGTTAGAGATGAGGGCGTCCATGTTGAGATGGTCGTTACCAGTCGTGTAGAATTCGGTGGCCGCCGCCATGGCAACGAGAGCGAAAAGCAAAATAATCTTCATTTTTATAATCTGCAAGACAAATATAATATAACACCAGTTATCGCGAGGAAATATTAAGGATCTTTTTTACTTCCATCTAAAAAATATTTATGATACCTTTATAACTGAACACCTCTGTTGAAGTAGTGATGAAGATTTTAATTTGTTTTATTTATACTAATAAGTCATAGAAATAATTATAATGAAGTTGCTCGACTTCCCCCTCTCATCCTCACGTTTTGCTCAGTTAATTATCATTTTCATGAATAATTACTAGGAAATAACAATTCTGTACATTTTTTTTTTTGTAAATACTTCACCAAATATATATTTTTTATTTTTTTGGAAAAATAAAATAATAACGATTAGTATCAATAAATTGATATTTATGATATTCGTAGACTTACTTAGAACATTATAACTTTAGTTAGAGTTCCAATTGCAAATTAAAAAAAA